>JAFELO010000556.1:7749-30571 GCA_017140195.1 Eumaeus atala | reverse complement strand
GGGGGGCAGAAGGAGGGCAATGCATCGGTATAGTAATTATGTGGACATTCATGGGCGACGGTTGTGGTAAAAAGTATTACTGTTCCTAAAAAGCTCCAAGTGTAGTTGAAAGTAATGTAATGATTTATTTGCATTTTAGCCGAATTGGGTTGGCCACCACTTAATAGGGTTCTTTGAGACACGGCGTCGACGGGACTGGTTCAGAGGCAGCCGGACAGTCCCTAAAGGAGGAGCAGCCTGGCCCTTTCGCCGGGGCGAGGCTGTCACTGTAGCAGTCCTGTCACCTGCAGATCCGGGACCCTACACTCATAGCGGTTGAAGGCTACCCTTAGGGATTTAGTCGTTAGGGGAGCCCAAATTTCGAACCCGACATACGGCCTAAGTATCTTTGCGTAATTGCATTCCCCTTCGTCACCAAAAAAGGGCTCACAAGATACTGCCGTAAAGGGATAGCTGATGTCGCGGTTTGTGAGTTGCCAATTGACCAGAGAGGCGACGGGATGAAGGGGCGCAACATGTCTGCACATGCGAATGTTAACGGACAACGTTTGTGGCTCCAACCACTCGTGCTCTTTGCTATAATACTTATTGCGTGATTAATCAATGACATAATTCTTATACGAATCCATGGGGCAACGACCCAACCCGCTACTACAAACGCCAATCGTCGTAATAATGGAAACACTTTTGCCCGCTCTCCCGTAAAACGAGACACAATTAAGTATAAAGAACAAAGCAGTCGTTATGCAAAAGTCTCAAGCGCGAGTCGCAGCTCGCTGGGATAAAGATGGAGGATGTTGCGTCAAAGGTTCGAGATGTTTTCACGTTATTCTCAACAACAAACGAAGATTGGAACGTTGTTATTTTTAATATAATAACTATATTCGTTATACTAGCGGGTTTCGAGCATTTTTTTTGCTTACGTGGAGAAACACATTTACGCGCCATCACCGGCCCCGGGTGGGGTCGCGGCACATGAAATACCCACTGGCACCACCGCGAGTGCCATCAGTGCCGCCATTATTGATGTGCCCCGGAACTGCAAACCTTCGACGTACTTTTACTTCACCACCTCCACAGATGGGTTTGCTCCGCACCACATGACAACGAGAGCCCTGCCGACTTTGTGACAGTGCAAAGGGGTGAGTTCCCATCCTCCGCTCACGCGTCGTGCGCAAAAGCGTCTCCTTCTATTGTTATTTTGTCCCCTCTATAAGAGGGGTACAAATAACGTTTCCTCCCACTGCTCCTAAGTCGCCTCTTCTTGTAAGAGGGGCACAAAGAGCCCCCCTCCTTTTCTTAAGTCCGCTCTCCTTATAAGAGGGATTGCAAAGAGCAGCATCCTTGTTTCAATTGGCGTCGTCTGGGTGCACCCACGCTAATGAGCCCCACCGCCACGAAAAGGTTTGAACCATGGATTCGGAGGGCGGTTTCACAATAGTAGTTAATAGTTTGCACTAGATATACCTAGAGATACATTCGTTTCTCGTAATATTCTCTTATATATTTATGGGATGACAAACTAGCAGTCGGACCCTTCTGATAAGTACCGACGCCCATAAACATTCGCATAATAGCTATGCTAATGCATTGTCCTCCCTACCGCCGTCTCTATAACGGGACAATGTTATTACAGATTGTAATCTATTGTAAGGAGTACCCAGGAGGTACTTCGAGTCCATATATATTTATTGTCGTCTTTAACTATGAACAGATTTTTCTATTAAATATCAGTTGAACGAGAATGTAAAGTGAGTAAGTAAATCGGGTATAGGGTTGAATGTTTTGCCATGAATTGTTGTTAAATTGGGCTGGCACGACCGAGAAGATGCCTCTTGCTCACATAACGCCGCCGTAAAGTGACGGTTTGTTGAGTTTGGCATTTGAAGGGAGGAAGGATAGATTGCCCCACTAGTCGCATAAGCAAAGTAATTATTAGGATGTCAATGGGAGTTGGTAGTCATTAAAATGTCGGTCTCGGGTCCCCTTATACTAAAAAAATCCAGTGACGGTGGCGTCTTAGGGGAGTCATGCCTGTCGAGATGCCCTGTTGTCATCCAGATGACAATAATAGCGGCATTTTTAGCACTGGCACCCGTTTTAGAGCGGATTTTAAAGGCATACTTCTTTTGGCGAGTTGGGGAAAATGACGGGAGGCTTTATTTACGATGCCCGCGCACGCCGTCACGAAATCCCTGAATTAAGCGATAGTCAACATTTTAGTTCTTCAAAAAAGGTTACCATAATGCGTTATAATGAAACTTTCAATGTATTAAATAACATTTTTAATGTTAATGTCGTTTTCTTTCTACAAACGTAGAATAAGGCTATGGATAAAATTCTTAAAAAGAATTTATTTATTACGCCAAAGAAGTATAACCTCTGACGGGTGTACATAAGCACATACACACTTTTTATACGACTTATACCTTTCATGTTTATATCATTCACGATTACCGGCGCCCATAGACATCCGCATTATTGTTATACAGATGCCTTGCTCTCATTTCCTCTCTCCCCTATTCCTCTCCAATAGGTACACCGAGCACCATCACGTGCCTCGAGCCTCTCTCGTCATTGGACCACATCCAAGCCAAGTAAATAAGCGTAAATAAGTTTTTTTTTTCCTCATTTTTTGTATACAATGTAAAAAAGTTTACTCTTCATACAGAAAATGTTAAAATATATCAGGAGCAATTCTTCACACGCGTCCTACTTGAATAAACATGAATTGTTTCCGAATGTTACCGGATTTGTACAGTGTCATCGCATGCATATGCAAATATGGCGGATGTATGGTGTAATCCTTTATATCAGCTATGCCCTTCAGTAATTCCGGGCCGATATTCAAGGAAAGAACTTCTAGTGTTGCGGATGGCTCTTGGCGTTGGTAATCACTTACCTCACGTGGCCCAACTGCTCGTTTGCCTTATGCGCAATAAAAAAGTCCACGGATTTAAGGCTTTTTGAGTTTGCTGCCCAAAAAAGAAGGCAATTGTGAAATCATGTGAACTTGATTGATAACGACAGCGTTACGTTTTACCGCGCTTTCGTAGCTTGAGCACCTTTCACTTCAGAATCGTGTTCTTTCGAGTAAATTTAAGAGTTTTTGCAGTGGTACTGGCTCGTCACAACCGGGTAAGTTTGCATAACACCGCCGTAGAGTGACATCTATGTCACGTTTCGTGTGGTTTTTGAGTAGCCGGAGGGCCTTTGGTGGGGAGGAGAAAAGGTTGGCAACGCATCTGCATGACATCAATAAAGCGGATGTCTATGGGTAGTCATCAAAGGTTTCGGATTACTCGTTTGCCCCTATACTATAAAAAACTCCATCCACTTGTAGGAGGCATACACATGTTTTCACAGAAGGCAAATGAGCAGCCCATAGCCGATGTTACAAAGATAAGTAGCCCCCAGTATTCCGGTTGTGCTAACCGTCGCCGCAGAAGTCACAAGAGACGCGAGACACACACACACACACACACACACACACACACGGAATAGCAGTTAGATCACATTAGTGTTATGTCAACAAGAAAAACAATTGTGCTAGCTAAAACTATTACATAAATAGGTTCATTAGACCTCGGCCGAGACAATAATAGTTATCGGGGTGCAGCCTTCCCATCTGTGGAAAGAGGCGTGTCCCCCTGTCAACCGAAATCTCACCTGGACCGTCACCCGATACGTCTTATACTAACCAATGAAGCTGCACTGGATATTTCCGTCAGCATGGAGCAGAAAAAGACAATTACTTAGTAAAGAACGGTGCACCAAAAAACTAAAATGTTACCTACCTTTTTCAGACCTGAACTTATGCTGTGTATGCGAAGAGAAGCCGAATACAGCTTCATCGGATTGTTATGAGGTTGAAAGATGAACCGACCCTTCTCTTTCCCGCAGATGTGAGAGATGTATCCCTGGTATAAGAGTGTTTGTAACAGCTAATTAATCTATTATTTCCATAGCCTACATTGTAACTTTTTTGCCGTTTTATGTAAGAACATTTTATACTAATTATCATCATTATTAGCATTGCGATCGGGCTGTTGTGAACTAATGTTGGTATTATGCCACTGAGGCTAGTCTCCAGCTGTCCCACTCAAGCTATCCGACGTTATCCCTAGGGAGCCGAGAGATTTTGGCCATCTGCTATTCTAAAATACATCACGAAACACGGCATTGAAGGCACTCGGAAGACTTTATGCTATGCTAATGAGTAATGGTCATTACAAATTTGTCAAGAGATGAAATAGTAAGAGCCTTCAGTGAAATTAAAATTGGAACAGTGTAATAAAAAAAAGGTGTGATTCTTTTTCATTCCCATTAAATTTTGGCAAATTGAGTGTCGAATAACAAAATTCCGGATAAGTTGAAAAATAGCGCAACTTTTAGCCAGGATTCAATTAATTTCAACTTAATGAAACCCTGGCAAATTGCCAGACTGACTTTGTGAGCAATGCTCGTTTTTTACATCCGCTTTTAATTAAAATCATTAAGTGCTCTCCTTTTAATAAATGCACATCTTTGGTTCAACCGTTGTAGAGAGAATGCAGAAAATTACAATTGCTAATAGCATTCAAGGTTTCCTTAAAGAGTGTAACTCGTTCAAAACTAAATTCCATCTTAACTGAAGTAAGTATTCAATATCTCTCACAGACATTTGGAAGAATGTTTTAGTAAGAGGTAGTGCCATGCTGCATTGCAGTTAAATTGGGCCGTAATGACCGGGCAGGTACCTCCTGCTCACAGGATGCCGTATAGTGACAGCTGACACCGTAAATGTGTGAGTAGCCGGTGACCCATTTTAGGGGAGGATGAAAAGAAGGGCAACGCATCTGCATGACAATGAAGCAAATGTCTGTGGGCGTCGGCAGTCGTCAGAAAGCTCCATATATTCGTAAGCCCCCCCCCCCACGCGGTAAATAAGGTAAAAGATAGAACAAATTGGATTTTTCTTACATATCTGTCAATATATTGACATGGTCTGTATTTGATACAATATCCAGTACGGCTCCAAATACTAGTACTACATTCTCTCGGGGCCCTTAATGAGTCGGCCATGAGATGAGAACATCTTGGGTGTGTACCTCAGTGAAAGTTAGCTTGCCATCATTCATACACGTCCATTTGTCATCCTGACGTAAAGCATCGACACATATGAGTGTACAACACTCCTTAACAGAAGAATTGCCGAATTGAGCTGACACAACCGGAGGGAAAACTCCCGCTCACATGATGCAATCGCTAAGTGGCAGAGATGGTGTAGCCTTCAGGCGCCTTATAGCATATAATGTTTCCTTCGTTCCCACTATACGTAGGTGTATCGCCTAGAATCATCATCGTCATAGTTGGCCAGACGTGGACTGCTGGGTGTAGGCCTCCCCTAAGGAGCGCCATAAGTCAAGGTCACGAGCTACTTGTATCCAGCGTATCATGAAGACGGAACACACCTACGTCTCATGTCTAGACTCCACAGGCCAGACACACAAGTAAGTCCTCTTAGTTATATGATTACATAACATATGACAACTAAGTGGCGAGCGGCCACAGTCGTGGTATAAAACCCCGCCTAGGTCATGGATGTGCAAAAATTATAAATATATAAAATTTCTTAACTTTATAACAATATTAAATATACTTCCGTTGTCTGGTATCTGTAACATGAGCAATTATGGTACTTAGCATAGGCCTAGACTAACGTGGGGTGATAAGTCCGCGGATATTATTATTAGTTTATAGTACAACATGTCGATATTTCCTTTTCCCCTCCGAGAATCATGTGAGCGAAAGTAATCTCCCCAGTCGCGCCGGCCCAGTTCGGCATGGAACTCTTACTTCCCATCGTCACCTCTCTTTGTGTGAATCATCCCAAAGGATTCCATCGTCCCTAAAAACAATAAAAAGTGGAGCGCGATAAAGTGCAGGAATTTGCTTTTTATTATTCGCTGCCGTAATTAAAGTCAGCGCCGGCGAAATAAAAGTTTATTTCGTTAATACAATTCTTATTGAGATGAGAGAACGTTGTCTGTTGTGTTTGTTGTTCAAACAAAAAAAAACTGCCGTTTGTCCGTTACTTCGTTTGAAGTACCCATTGCAAAACAGAGCAGGATATCGCAACTGGGCTAGTACGGTAAGAATTTTATGTATTAGACAGTACTATGGAAAGCCCAATACAGCTTGCCGAAACGTATTTCTTGGTTCAAGTGGGGAGAACATTAGGTGTGTACCTGCCGCAGTCAATGTACGGCGTACGTACGAACAACGCACTGCGCCCGCTCTTAGAGCGTTGGATGCGCCGCAAACGCAAACCTCTCACTTTCCGCCTGACACAAGTGCTCACCGGGCATGGACGCTTTGGTGCGTCTATCTGTGTCGGATCCGCCGGGAAACGGAGGCACGCTGCTATGAGTATGAAGCTGCCGAGGACACACGGCCCAGTACATCTTAGAGCTGTGCCATGATTTGGCAGCGGCGCTGTGAGAGATAGACCTCTCACTGTCGAGCGTGATCTGCTTAGTGCTAGAGAGTGACAGGAACTGGGAGGCAATAGCCTCCTTCTGCGAGACGGTCATGTTTCAGAAGGATGCCGACAGGTGGGCCATTGAGGAGGAGAAGGAGGATGGACTGCCTCGCGGACTACGGATAGGAGTGCGGCAAAGGCACTATGCGCAGCTTATGCCGCCTCTCTAAGTGGGGCCAGGCGTAAGGGTGGGCACCTGACCCCACATTGCACCACCTCAACGCTGGAGGGGGCTGCTCTAGGTTGTCGGATCGGTCCCTCTCTTTTGGAGGGGCCCGGTCCCTGACGAGGGACTGGCCCGTCGCAGAGGTGCCATGTGCAAATATATCCGGGGCATCTCAGTTTAGGCGGCCGACGGCACCTACGGGGTTCTCGATGGATATTCGGTTCATCCGCGAGTCCCGCATACCTATCGGATCTTGCCCAAGGTCGGTGGCAGTGTGTAAATGCAGTCCCCGAGAAACCAAAAAATGACCAATTCAGCTTCAATGGAAACGGTGAGTCTACGTATGATTTGATTCGTCTTAACGGGATGCATGTCTCCCATCTGCGGGAGAGTGGGAGATCGGTCAACCTTTCGACCCCAAACCTAGTCTCGTCGCCTGACGAGCAGCTATGGCAATCCGATATAGATGTACTGGCCTTCTCCCTGTTTCCACGGCATAAGTTCACGTCCTAAAGGTTTCGTTGTGTCTATTTTCGATCAATCTACTTGATTCTTTTAATTTTGTAATACTGTTCCTGGCAGCAGTACCCTTAAAATACTTTCTTTCAAAAGTAGCAAGGACAAAGAACTTGCGTCTGATAGATTTTGGATTTTTTCTATCTTTACAGGCAAACTTAAAAGCTAATGATTATAACCACACTGTACTGTACTAAAATACAGGACACATGCGCGTAATATCACATTTACGCACTTACGTGCCCTGCCTTTACGTGTCCTCATTTACGCGTGAATCGCATTAATTATGCCATGTTTATTCGACGCAGGTGGCGTGCACGAATTCAATGCAGCGCCAAAGTGTAATTTACAATTGAACGATTCCATAATACTACCACACAAACTAATAGCGACTTTGTCGTTTGGATTTGATTAATGTATCTTTTGAACAACATTTAATTAACAATCAGTTGTTTTATTATCATCACTTGATTTACACGATTGTAGCATTTTTTTGAACAGGTTTGGTCTGCTTGTTCATTGGCCGTTCCCATCTGGTTAAAGGTGAGGCTGAGGTTAAAGATAAAATTGGTTAACAACCTGAGACAAATTTAATCAGAACTAGACGCAGGAAGTTGTTTCGATCCGCTTTCTAGTCAAAATCAGTACGACATTTCTATAAACAAGCCAAGAAAAGAAAGCAATCATTAGCTCAGTTGCTATGCAACACGGATATTAAATCGTAATACAGAATGAAAGTAATAAGTAATTAACTTTTACTTTAATTAATGTAATTGATTAAAGATGTTGGCATAGATGAGTCATAGTTCTGTTTCCAGTTACTATTCGTGCTAGATATATACAAAGGACGCAATAAAAGTCCTATACTCTCACGTTTCTTTTAGCTTGTGATTTGATGTCTGCGTGTCCATGGCACTCATTTTTGAATACCTATATACAAAACTCTTCCATTACCGGTTGATTGACTAACAACGTAGCGGAAACTACTGTACATTGAAATTTGGTACAGATGTCCCTTTCATGTTATGAGAATAGACTTCTAGACATTCAACCACTAAGAGGGTGAAGTTTTAATATGGAATTTTACCATGTCACGTAGGTGAAACCGCAGGGTGCGGCTAGTATTGTAAACTACTCATACGCCTCGTGTACACATTTATTTTTACGAATCAAAGAGAAATGACGAAGTTTTCGCCCAGCTAGCGAAGTGCACTATAGCAGAAAGAAAAACAAAAGAGTAAAGGTAAAATGTGTCTTTACGTGTAACGCTCATCCGCCCAACGTGCGGAAGCATCGTTCCGACAACGAATAAATAGAATTGGAATTGAATTTAAAAGCCAATGAAAAATGGCAGTAAAAAAAAAGTATGCCCTCCCTCGATAAGCATTCGAAACTTCCAGAAAGTTGCTTTCGGAATTTATATCGGAATTATTCGATTCCACTAATTCATTGAAACAAGTTCAAGTGCTCGAAATGGATGAAGTTTATTAGTCAATGAGTGTCCAAGAACTGGAACGCGATTTGACGTCAAAATGGAATTGTCTGTTTCGAGTATTCGAAATTCAATTGTACTACCTTAGTTATGGTGGTATTTTCCTTTCTCCGAAGAATACTAATCCGAAATATGTGGGGGTTAAAGGTATACACAAATTATTAAATCAATGAACGTAGAGGTTATTCCTATATGCAAGTACCAAGAATATCCTGGCGATCGAAAAAAAATTGTCGTAATCGTGGCCACTGAGGATGAGCTATTGGATGGCCCATTGGATGAGTGGTGGAAAGGAGGGCAACGCATTGTCATAATAATTATACGTATGTGTACGTCTCGCGATAGTACAGCAAAAAAATTAAAATCATAGTCATTGTGTGGTTTCCTAAAGTAAACAATGATAAAGTAGTACATTGAATGGTTTGATAAATGTGTGAAAATAAAATTAAACACTCACTGATGTATGTATATTTATTTACATGCGCAAATAGGATGTATATCGCACCTGTCTATTGTAAGAACCTCACCCGCACATACAGTCGCGCGGACAAATGAATACATTACAGCCATCGTCGTTTCTCGTTTACATGTAAGTCACTGATGTAATGTCTGCTTCTACAACGCAAGTTAATTGTGACGATAAATCGTGAGGAGACAGGGCTTAGATGTGACCCCGTTTGCGTGCTGTGAACTAGCACTGTTTGCTCATTCGTTTAGAGAGCAATAATTACTGAAGGATGTGGGCATATTTGACATGGTTAAAGTGAGCGTACTTTTTTCAATAGCCTTTAGTAGTCTGCGCTTCGGACTTCTATTCTGGTAATCCTAGTCTAAAAACTTCTACCGAATAAATTTTTTGTGTCTCCCTAGGCAGATTTTAGCATTCCCTCGGGCTCCCTGCGATCATACCAAAAGGTCAGGTCAGCAATCTTGCAGATACAGCGAGACACACAGGACAAGGACACAGACAGACAGAGGTTGAAAAAAGTGGAGAGGTACAAAAAAGTCCAGGTTGGAACTCTTCAATGTAGCAATGAGTTGTTCTAATATAATGGTCCTATTATGAAATTCTAATGACTTAGGGGTCTTCAAGAAAAGAGCTCACCTATTCCTTAAGGGCCGGTAACGCAACGCGTCTGCAAGATACCTAGTCTTGCAAGTATCTATAGGGCGGCGGAAGTCACAAAAATACCTACATTTTCTGAAACCCGGATTCGTGTTCGAATTTAACCCATTCTTGGATTTGGGCCTGGTTACCCTCCTGGCTTGCAGAGTTCAGATGGCAGTCGCTCTGTTTAAAAACTGGTGCCCTCGTCAATTCCCCAAGGTTAGGTAGTCGACCCCGCTATCATCTGACACAGAAACGGTATATGGCTGGGACGAAGAATATCTTTTTTTCATTTAAAGTCCCAATATTTTTTTGCAGCTTTGAGGTAAATGTGAGCTGGCGAGATTATGGTGGTGCGGGTAGCCACCATAAATATTCACATGTTACGATGTCGGGTTGGTGGCGCCGGATACCCACCAACTGGAATGTATGAAAAAGTATGTGCGGTGTAAAGCTCCGACTGTTTGTTTGTCTCTATAAAGCATAAAAAAAAGACTTCAGGAGCAATAATCAATTTTATAATAAACTAGCGTTCCAACCCAGTCTCGTCGCCAGTGAAATTACAAGGTAACAAATTGTAGCATAATTTACTAGATCGGTTAGAATGAGGACATACTTTGTTGAAATTTTTTTAGTCAAGTTTTAAAAATTTATAATGAATTATGATATTTTTAATTTATCTGAAGGGAGTGTGGTAATTACAAATAAATTTAATTTAATCATGAATTGATAATATTTCCTTTATTTTCAAATCATATCAGACGAGTACAATAAATTGTTGAAGAAATAACTGATTATCGAGTTTGGAAAGGGCTGGCTAAAGTTGAGATGGAAATCAAACTAGAAATATAATTTCGAACTGTAGAAAAAAAAGCATCGTGAAGTGTTTTTCACTCAAGATCCGAAGGACAAATAAGTGAGACAAGGCGAGCGGAAATAATAGAAATAATCAAACCAGTACCTCGAAGTGTTGTACCCACTCTGTATGTAAATAAGCAATCCGCCGCGGGCAAGAGAGGTCTGTCTAATTTTCAGAAAACAACGTTTTGTAACAAAGATATGCATGACAAATCAGACGCGATAGACGGAGGAGAATTAGGTATGGTAATAACAACTTTGAGTCAATAAGGCTATGTTGTCGTATTCATTTGTATTTTGTAAATCACGGTAAAGTGTTCCTTATGATTATTATTGTTTACTAAGGAATTAACAGTATTTACAGTAATTAAAATAATAATGTAAACAAGTGAAGGATAGCAACACATTGCTTCATTCATTGCTCGTTTGCCCTATGCTATATAAATATTTTGTAAGCTTAATAGTGGAATAGTATCAAGGGCAGTAGCGTTTCTAACATTTTGCAAGTGTGTCATTTAACTAGTGGATGTTAATAGGACTTACTTCGACCGTCATGTGTTAAGCGATTAATACTTCTGACGTATATTAAATAAAATTATGCACCTTATTCTAGTCGGGTAACGAAGGAACATCATATTATGGGCAGAAAAATTTGGTTGCCCACGGTATGTATGATTTTGTGACTTAAATAATATTACGGATAAAATTTGGCTAAGGTACAGACTACATTTTAGAATAATATAAACGTATTTTTTATCTCGAAAAGTAATCGGTACTCTCGGTATAAATATTAATGCGGGTAAAGCTACACTAGGCAATTTATTAATATAAATGCATAAGCAAGGTAAAATGTAGTTTAACATTATGAGTTTTGTTAGCAAGTTCACAAGATAAACACATCAATTTTTAGCTGTCTCCGTGAGACTCACAAAAATGTGTATAAAATTGCTGCTTCATATTCTTTGTCTTAACGTTAACTGGACTTACCACGAGTTGCGCGAAATTCGTATTTTACGATTTCAACAACTCAAGCCAAATTAGATTACTTGTGGCAACACAATTTTCATTTACTATTTTAATAAATTGTGAAATATAATAAAGACTACAGTTTCGTCATTGTTCACTTTAAATTAGGTTCTTGTAAGAGATACAGCCATGCTACCATTGCCTTGTAGTCGAATGACCGGGGAGAAACCGGTCACATGATAGCGGCGACATGTGTCGCGTTTCGCGGGGCTTGGGGTAGTCAGTGATCTCCTAGAGTGGAGGAGAAAAGTACGGTGAGAGATATGCGTAACGGGAGCTAGTAAAACCACGACGGCCACGCAACTGTATGACAATTTATTATAAGGATATCTATGAGCTGACACATCCGTTAAAAAAATCCGATTGCTACTATGGTAAAAAGTCAACGGTGGCCATTTATATGTCTGGGATTAATAACTTATTTTATTCATGAATTCTAGCATTCAATCGAGAAACAAAATAACATAATTCATTATCAAGACGGATCTAAAGATATAGTATACTTTAAAATCCTTCAAGCCGACCAAATTTTAGTATAGAACATTAAATTCTGCACATACGAGGGATGTTTGATAAGTATCCGAAACGGACAAGAAAAATATTAATAATCTATTTAAAACAATTTTATTTTTGAACGTGGTTTCCTTCTACCTCGATGCATTTAGTCCAGCGCTTCTCCCATGTCGTTACACAAGTCTGAAAAAATGTTTTCTCTAACCCCTCAAAATACTCGTCTACGGCGACAATGACTTCATCATTTGATGAAAATCGTCAACCACCTAAGCATTTCTTGACATTCGGGAATAAGTGGAAGTAAGAAGAATAGCCCCCCTATTCTTATTCCCGAATGCGGTAACAATTCGAACTACATTTCATGGTGTTTGGCAACTGCAACCCTTGCCGAGTGCACAAGTGAGTTGTCGTAGTGGAATAAAATTTTCTTTTTAGCTAAAAGAGGCTTTCTTATAGATTTCATAACAAAAATTTTGCAGCAAGCTCGCATAATACTCTCTATTTATTATTTTTTGCAAATAATCAACTAAAAGAAATTCCGAGCGTCCCAGAAAACAGTCGCCAGCAACCGTTTTTGCTTTCTTCTGCGCAGGTTTCCCGCTCTCAGTCCACTGCTAGATTGTTCTTTTGTTTAAGGAGCATCATGATGTATCCATGTTTCATCTACTGTCTCATAACATTCAAAATCTCGTTAGTATCACGCTTAAACAGCGCCAAAAACTCTGATGAATCGTCCATTCGACATTGCTTTTGGTTAACAGTGAGGAAACGCGGCATCCATCGCGCACCAAGCTTATTCGTTCGCAGATATTGTGTAAAATGTTAAAAACGTGTTCAGTGGAAATGTTTAATATTTCTGCTATCTGCGGCAACTTTAAGCGCCGATCATTCAAATCGGTTTTTTGAATCTTTTTGATCATGTCCGGATTCGTAACTTCATTTGGTCGGCCAAACCTGTTGACGTCTCCGCAGCTCTGTCTCCCACGTTTAAAATCCCAGATGTGAATTGTACTCAATGCAGGAGCGGTATTACCTATAACACTCTCTAGCTTTTCCCTTTTAGAACGTAAAATTTTACCACCGCACGAATTTCGTATCTTTCCATTGTTGAGAAAATTTACGGTATAGAAAATTCCCCTCACACAAATTCTGTCAGTTCGAATTAATTCACATTTGGCGTTCTATTTTCGAGAAGATGATAGAATGTAATGTAATAAATTTAGTTTGCCGATCTTTTTTTAAGTTCGTCGTTTCTGCCAGGTATCACGGTATGAGCTCAAAAAATGTAACCCTTCTATTAGCAAGGGGAGCAGGTAAATCGGCAAATATTAGGAAAATTACTACTTACATGCATATTAGTATTATTTAACAGCAATTCAGACTGTAATAATGATAATGTACATGGTGATGATGACATAGATGAAAGGCTTATTATTAAAAGCGACAATTTAATAATAGTCATACGTTCGTTTTATCCGAATGATACGATACGATGGTTACTTTCTGATTGTCTTCTTACGACGAAAGCTTTAATTTACGTGAGCTTTTTACTTAAAAGCCATCTCCCGCGCCGCGATGTGTATTTAAATATTCAAATACAAAGATGGCGTACGGCATTAAAGAAATGAAATGACTGTTTTCATTTACGGTCGATCTGGCCTTCTTTCATCAATTCACGTGATCAGTTTAGTTTTATTTTATCAATCATCTCTGTCTGTATACATTAAGTGACATTCAGGGTTATAATATAGAGGGGACTAAAGCAGGAGGAGGTGCCGCTCTTTGTACCTCTCTTGTAAGACGAGGGGACAAAATAGCAAAAAGTGGTGGCGCTTTTGCGCACGGGCCAAGGGGCGAGGACGGGAACCCCACCCCATTGCAATGTCCCAAAGTCAGTGGGGTTGTGCTGTGGTGCGAGACGACCCCATCTGCTGAGGTGGCGTCGGTCACTTCCGGGGCTGACTTGCCGTCGAGAAGCCCTGACGATTTGTTGTTCCTGGGCACCTCACCAAAAGCGGCACTTGTGGCACTCGCGATGGTTTTGTGAGTATTATGAGGCACTATATAATGTGCCGCGAGCCCCACACACCACTAGACCCCATCCAGGCCCAGTGAAGACGCGTAAATGCGTTTCCCCACGTCAACAAAAAAAAAAAGTAAAGGAGAGCATATCTCTCACTTAATTTGATACTGCTAGTTATAAGCCAACTTTTTCGTTGCGATCACAAAGAAATATTACTGTGTGTGATATTTATATTATATACTTATATATGGTTAGGCAATATCCTGGTCCACCGTCATGATTATCGATCTTATACAACAAGATTTTTCGCAATATATCTTCACCCACATTATTTATGACAAATGACGTATAATGGGGCACCTACTTTGAATACTATTTGATTCATATAAGATTTGATTCATGAAATTCTATTTTCTAGGCTCGAGTTGAGCCAATATAGTGGATAAACATACATACTTAGATAGGCAAACACCTCCTCTTATACTACTAAAGTATCAATACCGTTTAATGTGACTTAGCTGTGAGAATAATACAGATGTACTTACCGGATGGCCACTGGATTTTTTTTATATTATAGAGGGTAAAACGAGTAATCGGAGTATTTTTTTTATCTGCAATTTTATTTGGGGTTTTTGTCTGTGCTCGGACGTGTCCATCCCATCGTACCTTTCTTGTGTTTGTACAGCAAATACAAGATGGACTTAATACCATACACAGAGTTGAATCAGGCAACATATATCTTTACATATCTCTGAAATAGGCCGAGACAGAATGGATTGAGCCAGGCCTACGTCCAGTCCGTTTAAACCATATTTTGATATAAAATACTGCGTTTATGTTCTGTTCTAATCGGAGTATTTAATTAATACCAACGCTCATGAACATCCGCGACGCGTTGCCCTTCTATCCTCCCCGGGGATATCGATTTTACTTGCTATAAAGAAGAATTATATTGAGAGCCAAGAGGCTTCAGAGAGCTGGTTGTTTGGTGTCCGGTCTGTTGCATAGAGACAGTGAAATAGATGGGAGCACCGGACAGCGGTCGCGCTGAATGATGGCTGTACCATCAATCGAATCGGCGACAGACAGCAGTGGCGCCAGTCCGAAATCTAATCTGCGATGTCCAATTCACCTGCTCAGCATGGCAATGACGAGCACTTACCGACAATGAACGACAGCAGCAGAATTCGGCCCCCAGCTCCCGGTAGTTCCTCTAGTCCTGGCTACGGTAGCGGTCACGGTAACGTTGGAACAAGGGGTGCTAGGAATATCCGGGCTACGGATGGCTACCACCGATTTTACTTGACCTGGCTACGTACAACGAACGAATGCTCATAGTAAATAGCTACTTGGTTGAGCTGGAGGTAGAACTGGGACAAATCCGCTGGCACGTTCTGGGGTTATGTGAAGTCCAAAAACAAGGCGATGACAAGGCGAGGACAAAGCGACGACAAGGCGAAGACATCATAACTCTGTCATCGGGCCACCTATTCTACTACAGAGAAGGCAACATCGTCGAAGTCTCTAGTGTGTGGGGTAGCGTCGCGTATCTCATACCTAAACTCACTGGGAGGTATAGCCTCATGGCAGATGGGCCACTGGGATTCTGTAGTAGAGGCCGCGTTTAGGAAAACGAAGTGTTGCTTGACCGTTCACCAGGTGGGTAGACGATCTCCGTGCATTAACTGGGCTGGGATGAACACGAGTTGCAGGTGATCGGCCGTTTTACAGTTTATTGAATAAGGCCTATGTCCAGCAGTGGACCGATAGAGGCTGATAATGATGACGATGACATAGAAGCTTAATTAATTAAATAAGGTAGTATAGATCGTATCGATACATACAAATAGAGTTAGTAATAAGATTGGATTCGATAAATAATACAATGATTGAAGTCATAAAGCGATTTGCTTATATGTATGTTTATGTCTATTCTTGTGTCAATCAGTTCGCCTCAAAACGTTCGAACGTGGCTGATTAAAGTGCTGGTTATTACATAATATGCATGAAATATTAAAAGCAACATTTTTCTTGACAGTTCCATTATTTATTTGTGGAGTGAACAAAGTGTATTTCACAAAAAAACTCAAACTACTACACGCACCGATCTACATCACTTTAATAGTTCTTTCGTTTTACTTAGACATTGAGAATTTCACGTACGACCATAATACAATATACTTTATATATAATATACAACCCTTGTTGTAATTAATATGGTAAAAATACAAGAATTTTTGAGGAACTTTGAAAATAAAATAAAAAAGTTGACGAAAACGTCAAAGCGGTTAATGGCAAGACTGCAAAGTTGCTAGCCCTGTTCGCCTCAACATTTTTATTCGTATATAAATTCACTCACTTTTGTTTGTTGTTTGCATTTGAAATTTACCGTTTCATTCAACGCGCATCGATTATGATTATCTTACAAATATGTGCGAGTACTCTAGAATTAGAGTGTTTATGGAGGACGTTTCTAATGTTGAACGTACACAGCAAAATAATTAGTATAGCTGCATCTTTAGAAATACTTTATCCAAATGATTGGTTTGAAACTGAGAGTGTACAGGAAAACATACAAAACGATATAAAAAAATTGGTGGAAGCTTACATAACTGTAATGCACTTGATAGAGGACATAGCCAACATGACTCAGATGCTAGTGAGCAAGGATTCACTAATTATAACATCGTGCTGAATTACAATGACAAAATATATTTTCTTTTAATGGCAATGTACTTGGTTGTGTAAAATATACATATACTTTAGTAAAATTATATACAATTCGTTAGTGCTGGTTATACAGCAAATTTTAATCATTGATCGGAAGATGTATGTCGCCGTTGTACGCTATAATGCAGCAGAATTGGGCCGGCGGGGAGGTAGCTCTCGCTCCTATGATACCGGCGTAAAGTGATGCTGCCGTGTTTCGTGCGATTTGTGAGTCGCTGGTGGCTCATTGGACAGGACGACGAATGCGGGCACGAGTATAGCGGCGGTAGTCATTAAAAGGCTCCGATTGCTCGTTTATCTCTCTATACGATAACAAAATGAGGGTTATTTATTTTCATTCAAAGATGATAATATGTTGCTGAGACGACCAATATGTATTACTATAATTTGTTTCAGTTTACTTGCTGATTGGTTTTAAATGTGGTGATCGTTTTGTCAACAGTGTATATATATTTACTACTTGGGGTGTAAGTATTGTTTTTTTCTCTCGGGGAAATGCAGTTACGCCCCCACTTGGGAGGCATTCGATGGGGTGTGTAGGACTCGCAGATACATGGAATACCCACGAAGACCCAGCGGGTGCCATCGTCCGTCCATACTGAGGTACCCAGAATCTGTGAGTAACTCGGTACCAGGGCGTAAGTATAATAATAAGATTGCTGTAAACTCTTTGGTTATTGTGTAAAGTCTACTGTACTATCAGTACGGTGGTCTTAACAGTTCTTGCTGGAATGTTGGAATTAAAAATACCTGTTGTATCACAAAGAAACTAAAGCTGTGACAATTTAACTTGTATATAAGATTCTATTCTATAAGTTAACAATAAAGGGCTATTAAGGTTTAATAAAACTTTTAGATACATTCATTTGATCCTTGTCTCTCCACATAGTGGGGATTTTAAGTCTGTCCAGGGTCACAATCCAGGACAGACTTAAAATCCCCACTATGGTTCAAGCCTTGACGTGGCGGTGGGGCTTAGTAGCCTGGGGTAAAACCAGGCGAAGCCAATTTAACCGAGGGGGGATCTTTGCACCCCTCTTATAGTAAGAGGGGCTCAAAGATCAGGAGAAGGAATCGCTCTCGGTACCCCTCTTATAAGAAGAGGGGGCCTAAGAGCAAGGAGGTGGCGTTTTTGCGCATGGGGCAAGGAGCGAGGATGGGAACTTGGGACAGGACAGGATGGGACTTTGAGACAGTGCAATGGGGTGAACCATTGCACTGTCCCAAAGTCAGTGGTGTTGTCCTGTAGTGCTGGACAACCCCACCGACCATCTGTAGAGGTGAAGTTGGTCCCTTAGGGGGCTGACTGGCCGTCGAGGTGGTACTTTTTCTACTTTTCGACCTAATTAGCATTGTGTGTTGATTATAAGGGTTGTAATGATCCTAGGATTGAATTTTTCTACTCAAACACAAACTGTAAGTTATTAACTTTATTTAGTGAAAGGACACGCTATCTTAATGTTAAGTCATTGTTGTAACAGTGTTAATTCTTTAATAATAGTTTTAAATATGTTTTCTGATTAATATTATAGAAAATATGCACTCTTAGGATATTTAATTGGTTTCCTACTAAATAGCACCATCTGTTAGCTAATAGCCGCACTTAGAAAGTGCTGCCAGCTTAAAAAGAAGACCACTATTTGGGGGGAAAAAGAACAGTATTTCTAATTAGTGTGTCTTTATTATTGCTTTTATTTATTCATTCATCTTTTAAAACTTGATGGCAGTAGGATATTAGGCGGTGATATGGCGGCTGATGAGGAGGGGCGACTTCGGCAGCTCTTTGAGAATGATGTACGTGGCAAGTCTCTGGTGCTTGAGTAGCCTATGTCGATCGGTAGTGAGGCGGGATTCGCTCCCAGGGCTATGCTGGAATGTTCACCAGCTCTTCGTGATAAATTGGTTAACCTTGACACGACGTCTATGTTGGCTGGGACAAAACTGATGTATGCGACTACCTACGTATCACTTGCTCCAACAAATGCCAACAATATGGACACCCAGAGAAATACTGTAGGGCAACCGAAATGATATGTGGTAAATGTGGAGATACAGGATATCGTAAAGTCGAATGTCAGTTACAAAGTGCAAGTGCAAGTGCTTTAAGCGCAAAGAGGCAATCGCTCATGTAACCAACTCTGCGACTTGCCTGGCTCGTATATATGCGGAGCAACAGGCAGTCAACATGACTCAATATGGATAAGGAGGGAAATATTATTTCGAAAGGACAGCTCAATCTTTAGGGATCGGAGGCTGCCACACCTGATCTGCTGCCAATGAAAGGTACTTAGATTTCGTTCTTGTTCAAAAACAGTATGCAACAAGGCATAACAAGACTGATTCGGTGTGGAGCTACTCCGAAAGCTGGGATTTTGGTCAATAATGACAAGATTGCGTTTACGCTACTACATTATTTGAGTTCCGAATATTGCACTGTCATGCATATCGAATACCAAGATTCCTGCATATACATAATATCTGCGTACCTTTAGTATGGACATGACATAGCGCGATATCTCGAACACCTAGGTTATGTTCTGGATCACCTAACTGGAAAGCATATACTGATTGGCGTAGACAGCAATGCATTCATCACTTTGGTTTTGTGAACGTCGTCAATACTCGGGGCGAGGGCGTAACACAGAGTACAGGAAGCCCCAAATGGAGGGCTTCATATTGAGCAGAGGTCTATTCATTCACAACAAGCAAGGCCAGCCTACAACGTTCAACGGACCATATAGTTGTTCTAATGTGGATCTGATACTCACGACAAGAGGAGTACAGATATCAGAGTGACGCGTACACGAAGGTCTTAGCTTAAGCGATCATCAGCTAATTACATATTAGGTGTGTAGCAGCGCATCAAGACCAATGTCGACAGAAGAACCATCCTTTAAGAAGGCGACTAGCCTTTCGCGAGAGAGGGGTAGATTCGGCCTACTATCGATCGATGCTATGTTTGAAAATGGGTAAACTAGTCTCCGGGAAACCAACAAATGAACTTGCCAATCTGTATAGTGAAATCCTTATGTAAACTGCCAAAATAAACTCGGGTAACTAAGGATGGGGCAACGAATGGTGGAGTCTGACTCTGGACCGTCTGCGCCATAAAGTCAAGGCCGCACGATGTTGGCAAAACTCGAGGCGAGGAAATCCCACAGGAATATCTCACAACAGGTACAACCTAAGTGTAGCCAGACAAGAATACAAAGTGGCCATGAAGGGCACTGAAATGAAACATTTTAGAGATATTGCTGAGACGGAAAATGAATATTCCTGGGGTTTGAATACCGAGCCGCGACTGGTAGATCTCGCCCTCCGAAGACATTCATGGCGGAAAACTCCTAGAGAAGGTTATTTTGACAAAATCGAAACTACTATTCATCAGATCCTGTACTCCCTGTGCCCAGATGATACAACAGAAATTGACAACAGCTATCACCGACAGCAAATATGAGTGGCGGCTGCATACTCTCCTTCCGGTAGGGATTCAGATGCTCCTTCCCGCAGTGTAGTCGATCACATTATTAGGAGCTTACCGAATACAAGTCCCAGATTAGACGGAATCACTCGAAAGATTATCAGGAACGCCTGGACGGCTTCTTCCGGTATCTTGTATCAAAGAAGGGGTCTTTGTAAATATCTGGAAGATAGGTTCATTGATAGTGCTGCCATAGGGAAATGACAAGTCATTAACAGATCCGAAGGCCTACCGGCCGATTACGTTACTGCCGTTTCTAGGAAAAAATTTAGAATGCCTCATAATTACTTGCGCTCCCTGTTTGCATCGTGGTATATCTGAAAATCAGCATAGATTCCTTAGAGGGCGCACAATTGTAAGCGCATTAAAATCAGTATTCGAGATAGTAGATAATTCCATATATAAGTACGTCCAGCTCGTTCTTTTGGACATTTTCGGAGCCTTCGATAATGCGTGGTGGCCAATAAGACTGTTAAAAGCGAAACTCACCGGCATCTCTCCGAACATCTATCAGACTCTCGTAAGTTATTTCTGTAATCGATATGCTGGCTTTACAGTTAGCCACCGCACGCTTTCTAAGGTTTCCACAATGGGATGTCCCCAGGGTATGATATTGAGCAGTACACTATGGAAACTCCTCCTGGACGATATCCTTAAATTGCCTAGACCAGAGGGTGTAACCTTTGTGGCATACGCAGACGATTTGACGCTTGCGATCGAGGCACCGTCGCGCGTCATTATCGAACAGAAATATTCCACGATCTCTTAAAGTTTATCGGATTGGGGGACTCGTAATAGGCTAACATTTTCCGTAGTCAAGTCCTAGACTAAGCTACTTAAGGGTTGTTTCAAAAGCGGACTCACCATTAGGATAAATGGTGCCTCGATCGCGAGTGTATCTGTGACCAAGGTGCTTGGGGTACACATAGACGATGCTAGATCCTTTGCGGTGCATGCGGTTTCGATGGGCGAGAAGGCCGCCAGCTATTTTTTGAAGGTCTCACGTGTCTCTACCTCCTCGTGGGGTGTAAAGTACCGGGCACTTAGGTTCATGTACCACGGAACCTATGTTGCAATCCTGACATATGCTGCATCGCTTTAGTGTCGACGCTCTCACTTGTATGTTGTACTTAGTGCATTATTATGCACCCAAAGACCAGCTTTAATTTTATTGACGAAGGCCTACAGGCCATGCAGGCGTGCGGTGCTACCAGTATTGGCCAGCTTTCTGCTTGATGACCCGGAGAAAAAAAGCACCATCGCCGACGGCGTCATCTCCACTTGGCAGTCACGCTGGGCTGCGTGTGCCGATGGGAGGGAGCTGCTTCTTTTCAGAAGTTACAACGCATCTGGTATATCAATGGTGGAACCTGAGTACGTTATTTCACAGTGACTAACAGGGTACGGGTGCTTCAGAGATCGCCTGCACAGGATGGCTTTATGTGACCTGCCATCATGTCCTTGCGGTCATGAAGCTGAAACCAGATACCATGTACTGTGGGAATGTGACTTGTACAAAAACGAGCGAAACATCATGTTGGACGGATCGAATGGAAGACAGTGGGCCCAGTCTATCATGAGGATTTCGTTGCAACGGAACAGAGCTTTATGTAATTGAAGACATTTGCGTATACATGGCACGCGAAGAGGAAGAATAGGTAACGACATAACTGCATCGAGATATCAGGACTCACGAGGCCGATGACCACTTCTATCTTTATGGTGTCAGGCCCTAGAAAGGGGAGAGTGAAATAACGAGAGGGCACTTAAATAATGTGTAAGGAGTCAAGAGTTGCACGTTGGGGAATAAAGCCGGTGAGCAAACCCCCGTGGATCTCCCATGATTCGCTCCGTATACCGAGAGGTGGGTAGAAGCATGGGTGGAGGTGTGTAAGTTTTTGCTGGAGTTTCATCATTTGACTTCGACACCCAATATCATGCGGCCATGTCTTATTACACAAGAAGGCTCTATAGTCCAAACTTTTTAATACCACGAGACATATATCTGACGGCCGGCTGGCTCAGTTGGTAACGTGGTGGTTAGTCCGCGTGTTACGCCAGAGGTCGCGGGTTCGATTCCCGCCAAGGTTATGGATGTTAATGTATGCATTATATGTATTTCTATAATAAAAATCCTAAATATATAAAATTTCTTAAATATATAAAAATATTAAATATATTTCCGTTGTCCAGTACCTGTTACACAAGTCTTTACAGTACTTAGCATAGCCCTGCAGCAGAGTATTTAAATCTAAATTTGGTTTCGCGAGTCACATAGGAGCATATAACAAAATCAATCTAGACTGAACATTCAGGGGTCGCTGCCGCCGGGTAGGGTGCGGACGACATATTAGGAATTTATAAATATTTCAGTGGGGTGTAGAAT
>JAFELO010000552.1:677117-688948 GCA_017140195.1 Eumaeus atala | reverse complement strand
GTATAATATATAAGGAGGTATATGTATCATCCGAATATATAATGGCTGTATAACATATAAGGAGGTATATGTATCATCCGAATATATAATGGCTGTATAATTAATAACTAGAGGAGATCAGTTGATATATTGTATATTACATGCCGCGTTTAGGCAAACGAAGTATTGATCGACCGTTTACCTGGTGGGAAGACGATCACCGTGCAGTAGCCGCTGCGGGATGGATGCGAGTGGCAGGAGATCGGTCGTCTTGGTGTTCATTGAATTAGGCATGTATGTCAAGCATTAGACCGATAAGGGCTGATAATGATGAAAATGATGATACTACAAATGTGTATGGGTGAGGCGACATTTGATTAATGTGCTTATAACAAGTGAGCAGTCCGCCACTTGAATGCGAGGTCGGGCCAAAGCTGTGTCAATGCCAAATATTTTAATACATTTTCGAAACCGTATTCACGCTATTAAATGATACTTCTTCAACGCCATCTACGAATGACCAGAACTGCTGAGTATTATCAGTACTTTGCTACTTATTAATAAAGTCAAATTAATAAAATATACACAAATTAATTAAACTAAGTCAAAGCCTTATAAAGCTGCGCTTTTTTGATAGTTGTGTATAAATGTATCTTTGTAATTCCGTTTGTAAAGCTAGTAACCACGGCAAAGTAACAGCCAAACGGTCACGATTCCTGCTGCGGTACTCTATCTTCCGTGCTTTATAAAAAATAACGTTTCTTCACTGGCAAGTGTGTAGCACGTTTACGTTAACGGTAAAAGTGCTCCAAGGTCGAGATTAAATTCAGCCACTTGCAAAAATATGTTAAACATTCAGTTTATTTGTGTTTTTTCTTTTTTTAGATAAACCAAACAAAGTTTTAACTGTGTTAAACGCGACAACAGCCCAATGATATCATATGTAGGCCGTTATTAGTATTGCTCAAGTAACATTGAATTACTCGATAATATTATGCTAACGGTAATATTACAATTTAATATTATAATTTAATAGTTCATTTAGAACGTTAAATGACTATTATTAATGTATAATACATACTACATTAACAATCACCACAATGTTAATTCTTCGATTTATATGTATAAAATCTGTCATTTGTGCACTCTGAAATAGGAGCATTATGTTTTCTGCAACGTTGTTTGAAAGGTTTTTAATAATAAAAAACGTAGCCACGCGCACTGGACGCAGCCAGTAGGACAATATATTCTGCAGTAGTTTTAAATTAAGAATTTAATAAAACCTTCTGCAACTGAATATTTTTTCGAATTATAGAACTTGAATTTAGAGTTCCAACTTATGTGTACACAATTCTCTTCCGGAGCTATTATATTACGTACCGGTTTAGATTTTTGCAGTCATGAATACCGAGGACTTTTATGATGGTCATCTATGTAATAATAATTCACTAAATATTTTTAAAATAAGTAAGGATATCACATTAATTAACTAAGAACGTTTGGAATATTTTTACGGTTCTGTACCTCCAAAGTACAAACCATATGATAACTCTGTTGTCCACCTGTCTGTCTGATTGTCTGTTTGTCTTTTGTTTTTTCTTTATGGCAAGGTAACCTAGATATTTCCCCGTTATATAGAATCATGACACTTGGCAAAATGTAAGAAAATACAATACGGATTGTAGCAAAAATCCAAAAAAAATATCGTTACTCGTATAACAGAAAAAAACTATTACAAAGCTACTTGTTCGTTTTATACAAAATGATTGCATGCACGAAAATGTAACTTAAATTAACATGCGTATACAAAAGAAAAACGAGCTGTCATCAGAAAAGGCCGACTGCTCGTTTTCCTTTCATTCGCTTTACGCCCTCCACCGCAACCCCGACTCTCGCGCTTGTCCGATCTCACTCTAGGCCATATCAGTGAGCTGATTAGATTACACATATTACTAAATAGTGGCACTAGTTTCATGTTTCTAGTTAACTTTGTAATTATTAAGGCACGTTACGATCCAGTTTTCTGACCTTGTAGGACACTACCGACATACATTGGAGTGGTTGCAAAGACAGTCAAAAGTTAAAAAAAAATGTTTAACTAAAAACCATTTATACATCAATGAAAAGAGTAGTGTAGTAGGATGTAGTGTCATGCATGGTGCATGACACTACATCCTACTATGCAACGGAATTGGGCCGGCACGACCGGGGAAATACCTCTCGCTCACATAATACCGCCGCAAAGTGACACCTTCAGTCTCACGTTTCGTTCCATTTGTGAGTAGTCGGTGGACCTTTGGGGGAGGGGTTGAATGAGGGCGACGCATCGGCATAATAATTATGTGGATATTCATTGAGGGCGTCGGTAGTCGTAAAAGACTCCGATTGCTCGTTTGCCCCTATTTTAAAGCGGCTGCCCCGCCGACTCTGAAGGCTTCGACACCCAAGGGTCGTCGTCCTTTGGTAGCCATCCGCAACCTAAGAACGGACCCGACAGAAGATAGGCTTCTTGAAGACCTACAGGCCACGAATCTTCGGACGATTCTGAATGAAGACCTACAGGCCACGAATCTTCGGACGATTCTGAATGAAGACCTACAGGCCACGAATCTTCGGACGATCCTGAATGGCCTAAGAGAAATTTCGTTCAAACTGCAAGGTTGCCCACATCTGAGCTGCTTGTTATTGCCTTATAATTCGTTCTCGTTCAAGAACAGTGTGCAGCTACGGGCATAACATGACCTAAATGGAAAGCAAAGCACCACTCTGGCTTTGTGAACATCGTCAATACTCGGGGTGAGGGCGAGACACAGAGTATAGGAAGACCCAAATGGAGGGCTTCACATTGAGCAGAGATCTATTCATTAACAACAAGCAAGGCCTACCTCGAACGTTCAACGGACCAAATGGTTATTCTAATGTGCTTCTAACACTCACGACAGGATGAGTACCGATGTCAGTGGACGGATGACAGTGGGCCCAGTCTATCACCAGGATTTGATCGGAACCGAATCGAGTTTCAGGCAATCAGACAGGTAACGACTTAGCTGCATCAAGATAATCAGGACTGACGAGGCCGATGACAACTTCTGTCTTTGTGGTGTCAGGCCATAGAAAGGGGAGAGTGAAATAACGAGAGGGCACTTAAACAATGTGTAGGGAGTCAAGAATTGCACGTTGGGGAACAGGGCCGGTGAGCAAACCCCCGTGCATCTCCCATGATTCCGTATACCGATACCGAGAGGTAAGTAGGAACATGGGTGGAGGTGGGTAATTGACCCCTATTCTATAGAAAAATCAACACACTATAAGATATAGTCACAGGTAAAATTCAATGGCTTAACCACTCAACTTCGTGACTTCGAGCTTTCAATGTGGGTCACTTTTGCCTCTTATGCAACAACTTGGCCCCTAAAAGGACACAACACATCGGCTACATGTAACATTTATTTTACACACAGTATTTTGAGAGCGCTCTTGTTTATTTGTTTGTATTATTACCGTCGTGAGAGCAGGTTGCGCAATCGGCTCGCAACGTAACCCATTCGGAAGTGGCGCGGAGTATGCTCCGTAAGGTCAGCAGACAAATTTATTTTTTAAATATTTAAGATTTATCGATTTTGAAAGTTTACGGAATTTACTATTACACAATTCTGTTTTTTAATAAACCTATCATATCGTGCTATACCGACATAGAAGATATGAAGATTACTTACCCGAAAATTCATAATCATTTCTTTAGTCAACGCGTCAAACAATACTCACTCTTTTTGACTCCTCTAAGCTGACGGAAGTGTCCAGTGCAGCTTCATCGGTTACTACAAAACACATCTGGCGACGGTCCAGGTGAGATGGTGGTCACGCAGATGGAGGAGGATACATCCCAATAAATATGTCTTGAAGTTCAGTTAAGAAATATAGTCAAAAAATACCAAATTCTGGGATATCTATTGCACTATATTTATCATTGACTCCCTTGTTAATTATCATCTACATCTTCATCGTTGTTAACCAGAACCCACAACTGGATTTTGGCGTCTCTCAGAGAATGGCGAACGACGCAGTCAGAATCGAAGTATCTACTGACCTTGGTTTGATTAAATTGTAAAATGTGTCACTTCAAGCGAGTGCAAACGAGGGACCAGTGAAAATCAGTTTCATGTTATCATTACTTATTATTATTGGTCACATTGTCTAAATCGATGAGATCTTGCGATCTATGATATTAATTTCACTCATTCCATTAGAAAACTTCCAATCCCTCATCCTTAAAATAATATATTCTTTCTTTTGAATCGAATCCGAAAAAAAAATGTTGATAATCACTAGCGCACTATAGAAAAAAAGAATACCACGACAAAGCAGATACCAGTGAATGTCCAGGCATTGTTCTTACCTCAAACGCTTTTACACAATTGTAGCTGGTTGGACAAGTAGAGCAACCGTTATACTGTATTATATGACATTGTATTGTATTCTGATGCCATTGAGTTGTATTCCATCTACTTCATTTTGAGCTCAAGAGAAGCTGTCTCTTAAGACGTTAGGACCTCCGACATTTTTCCTCTCGTGATCCCATGACCATGTCACAGTAGTTGACATATAGTACAGTGCCATGACAACTGCGGTGGGTAGCCGAAACGACATTGTAAAATGCCTAAATATACCACCATATCACTCATAGCTACGAACTTTCTCGAAGTTGATCATTAATCTTACTTTTTTAAATTAGGTAATAAAACTAGCAGAGTAATCCAAATAATTTATAAATAAAAAAATATTTTATAAAACGAAAAATCTTGAGAATTCAAGTAATATCCAATCGACCATTAGGTGGGTCTATTCAGAATCCGAAGTAAGGTGCATGCATCTGCTCATATGTATGTATGTTAACGGGGGAGTACTAGTAGCCGTTTGTCCCCCTATGCTAAAAAAGTCCAGATGATTTTGTCTCCAGTACCGCGTCACAATGAAATGCCATGCTTGAATTCCTTTTGCAATAATACCGTATCGGTAACCTCAAAGATATCGAACACTGAATAATAAGCGCCCGCTGTCAACTCGTACAAGTGACATAACACTTTGTGCTAACATTTGACGAGCGCACACAAACTGTAGAAGACCTCATTAGCATGTTTAGCTACTTCTGTACTTATGTACATTACAGCACTTCTGCTTTCGCTAGAATGTCATGATATATCTATTTTGTCAAATAATCCTTTAGACTTTGCCTGCTATTTCTCTAGTAGTCTAAGTCCCTTTATAAAATTGAGTGATGATATTCGTCAGTAGCAGACTACCTCACGTAACGCTATAGGTAAATGAAACCTTTTCGGTTACGCAAGGTAACCCATTTATTATATCAACACATTCGATGTTCAGACAATCGATGCTCATTGTTTTTCAAAGCCCTTTCCAGCTCAATAAAATGTAACGATCCCCTTATTGGGCCATAGAAAGATAAAGTTGGTAATTTATTTGTGCTATTAAAGTTATTAGTAAAACCTTCATTCTGCAAAAAACCTGCATGATCTTGGAAACTAAGTAGGTACGAGGCACGCAGAAATGCGCGCGCGGTACTTGCACGACGCGCCTGATTTTCAGTGAACCATGTTACACACACACACACACACAAACACACACACACACACACACACACACACACACACACACACACACACACACACACACACACACACACACACATTCATTACTCTCTTCGTACAGACACGCCGGTTGCGAAGTCTCTTTACACCGCCTTCGGACAGTACCTGATCAATCTGATGACGGTATGTCAGTCTTCCTCAGTACCTACATCGTTCCACTTTCGCAGTGTATATCTGTTTTGTTAACCTTTCACCTTCAATAGTATATAGACATATATAATAATAATAATAATAATAATAATAATAATAATAATAATAATAATAATAATAATAATAATAATAATAATAATAATAATAATAATAATAATAATAATAAGACTAAGACTGATAATACTACTAATACCTAAGACCTGCCACCTACACGCTACACCTGACCTTCTTTTTTATCTACCTATCGAGAGCAGATAAATCAACTACCTTATTAAAGCGAATCGAAGACAGGCGATGGTATTAGTATAGAAAAGCGGAAGGTACCTCTAGCTGACAGGATATCGACTCAAACTGGTGATTATACTGTTGAGTATCTATGCAAATGTCTGTAGACGTGGGTAGTCGAAGACTGCTCGTTTGTCTATATATACATATATTTACAGCTAGTATATATTATGAATTGTATTGTTTTTTTTTAGAACAGGGGGCAAACGAACAATCGGAGCCTTTTTATGACTACCGACGCCCATGAGGAACCGCATAATTACCATCCCGATGTGATTATTTTCCTCTTTCCCCCCAATGGTCCACCAGCTACACAAAAATCGTAAGAAACGCGACAACGAACTCCCCAGTCGTGCTAGCCACTATCAAGATTTTTTTCGGTTTCTGATGGAATGGGAAATCCACTGCCATCACTCCTGGGTAGAATACGATGGGCGAGCAGGACTCGCGGATGAACTGAATACCCACTAAAAGCCTGCGGGCGTCAACAGCCGCAAACGATGGGGTGCCCCGGATCTGTCAGATACTGGGCACACATACTGTTAAGCTGTCACCGTTATAAATATTTCTTATTTAATCATATCGCATTCTCTAACAGGTGTAACATCCTGATTGTTACAATAAATATGAAACATTACTCAACTGAATTTAACGTCTTGATATTATGTAATGCGTTATGCACTTGCTGGATCGTTTCTTGGCTGGGACTGCCTACAACACTAAATACAGTTTTAATATCCGCGTTCACGACCATTAACATCATTCAAATACAAAGAAGGTAGTTTTAGAAAGAGGTATTGTATCAGAATTGGGAAGGCACGGCTGGGGTGGTACCTCTCGCTCCCATGATACATAACGTGTAACAGTGTAGGTAATTAAAATTATTAAATAGCGCCATAGAGTTACTATGCCAAGAGTTTCATGAGGTTTGTAAATTTCCGGTGGCCCATTGATAGAGTAGGGAAGAAGGGCAACGCATCGGCTTGACAATTTTGTAGTTATAGGAAGTGCCATGTTGCATTACAGCCGAACTTGACGAATGGCTTGGACCTCCCCAGTCGCTCTGTACCCGCCTCTCGCTCATATGCTACCGCCATGGAGTGACAGCTATGCTGTTGCGCTTCGTTTACTTTGTGCGTAGCCGTTTTCATGCAAATGCATATTACAGGGGAAGAGAAAAGGAAGGCAACACGTTCGCATAATTTTGTGGGTGTCCATGGGCGTCAGTAGTCTTCTGGCTGCCCGTTCCTCCCCGTTTCGTTGTTATACAATAAAAATATAATATGAGCAACGTAATCTTACCTAACATAATGAAGCTGAGGAGTTTGTTTGTTTGAACGAGCTTATTTCTGTAAGTACGGAACGGATTAAAAATGTATTCTCATGTGAGCGAGCTACATTCATGAGGAAGGTTATAGGCTATATATTATGACGTTACGGCCAAAAGGACCGGAGCTACGCAGCCGATACCGCGGGGCTGTGCTGGTTTTAAATATCTATAACAATTTGGAACGGAGTATTCCCATTTAGCTTATTACACGTTTTAAGGATGTCTGTTAAATAGTAATCATATTCCTCCTACTGATAGCAGACCACATAGGAATAATAAGTACTTAGAATATTGAATACTTAGATGCACGCCTAGTGGAAGGTGCACGTACATGCGGCTGGCATCTCCAAATCTGGTTGTCTACTAATAATGCTACGTGTCTTTAGAAGTAAGTCTACAGTCATCAAGGAGCGTTAGTGTGGTAAAGTTTATGCAGAATATAAGATTTTATTGATACTTGGCAATCCTCCCCGGCTTCGCTCGTAATTTAGAAATTTTAAAGGCCAAATTATACACTAAAACCTTTCTCGGGAATCCCTCCACCCTCAGATAAAAACGCATTAAATTCCGTTCCGTAGATTTTGAGAAAATCGATCACATACAGACAGCTTTGGGGACCTTGGGTTTATATATAATTAGCAGATGATTGATATATACGGCATCATGCGAATAATTTGCTCCTCCCAGTTTGTTTATTTTAAGAAAAAGCTGACTTGAACTAATGCTGTGGCAGCGTAGATTCGCCTGATGTAATAAAATGTGTCAATGAAATGTAGCTTTGAGTGTTAACGAGTGGGCCGGCGTCGCAGACTGGCAGAGTGAGTAGCAACAATGGGAATGAAATGTGTCAATGAAATGTAGCTTTTAGTGTTAACGTGTGGGCTAGCGTCGCAGACTATGGCAGAGTGAGTAGCAACAATGGGATTGAAATGTGTCTATGAAATGTAGCTTTGAGTGTTAACGAGTGGGCCAGCGTCACAGACTGGCAGAGTGAGTAGCAACAATGGGATTGAAATGCCTCAATGAAATGTAGCTTTGAGTGATAACGTGCGGGCTAGCGTCTCAGACTATGGCATAGTGAGGAGCAACAATGGGATTGAAATGTGTCAATGAAATGTAGCTTTGAGTGTTAACGTGTGGGCCAGCGTCGCAGACTATGGCAGAGTGAGTAGCTACAATGGGATTGAAATGTGTCAATGAAATGTAGCTTTGAGTTTTAACGTGTGGGCTAGCGTCGCAGACTGGCAGAGTGAGTAGCAACAATGGGATTGAAATGTGTCAATGAAATGTAGCTTTGAGTGTTAACGTGTGGGCCAGCGTCGCAGACTGGCAGAGTGAGTAGCAACAATGGGATTAAAATGCGTCAATGAAATGTAGCTTTGAGTGTTAACGCGTGGGTTAGCGTCGCAGACTGGCAGAGTGAGTAGCAACAATGGGATTGAAATGGAGGATTGTAAAATAAAAAAAAATAAGCATTAGGTATTGCTTTTGGTAAAAAAAATATAGTACAAAGGGACAAACGAGCAGTCAGAGTCCAAACACATATGTCTTTGGGCATTGGTAGTCATCACACAGGTAAATATGATCCGTTAATAATAAAAAAAATCGCTTATTGTGCCACATTTCACCAAGAGGCAGTGCCTTGATGCATTGCAGCGGATTTGGGCAGGCACGTCCGTGTAGATACGTCTCGCACACATTATACCGCCGCAAAGAGACATTTTCGGTGTCGCGTTTCGTAGCACTCCTTAAAAGCGTAAAATAAACCAACTTCTGTTCATATAAGTCATATAATATCACATCGTGTGTTACAGCAAAATTTAAAAAAAAAATTTTTCGTTGGTCTAGAATCACTATTTTCCGCAACAAGGTTTAACAAAGCAAATAAAAGAGAAGATACTCAAGACGTTCAACTATGTTTATGTTGCACAAACAATAAACACTGCTCATTAAAGTTACATTTGTGGCCGAAACGGCGGGTCGTCTTCCGGACCAAATTCAGCGACGCTGACACAACGAACACAAATTCACTTTCGAAACTATTGCATACAACCAAAAAGAATGTTTAACGATACCCTCAAAACTCCTAATGATTGTTGTATGATAATAAATTATAAATGCAATAAATCATTATAATTTTTTTTCTTAACGAAACTTTCCTTAACGAAATTTTAGTGACAAATATTTAATGTTTTTTAGAAAACCGGCAAACAATCAGAGCCTTTCTAAGACTACCGACGCCCTTGAACATCCAGATAATTACTATGCCGATGCGTTGCCTTCCTTTCCCGCCCCCACTAACGGGCCACTGGCTACTCATACCATACCGCACGGAACGCGACACCGAAGATGCCACTTTACGGCGGTATTATCTGTCGTTTCGCAAGCATTGAACATCGGTAGAAAGGAAGAAATTGCGAAGGCAAATTATACATAATTTGTTGCATATAGTTCATTTGCATAGCTGACAAGTGAGTTGTCAATTACAGCGTATTGTTGACGACCGGCTCTGCTCCTCCATACGTTTTAAGTTATAGGTAGATAATCAATCTCCTAAGATACAAGCTTAGATAAAATTTATGATGAATGTAAAATATAAGCAGCTACCAGCTGTTGTCATCCTTTTTTATCCTTATTTAAAGGCTTTATATACATCATAAGATTAAGCCTTACATCTACAGAAAAAATAATTATAAACTTAACTCTAAGTCCCTTATATATGGCGAATGGATAACAAAACTTAAGAATCTGTCCCTATATTCTAATTTAAAATTAGAACTAACAATATTATGTATAAAAAAAAGTTGTCATCCTTATCTTAACAAGAATAAAGTTTTCTTACACTGTATTACGCTTATGCTTAATATATATTTCATACCGTAATATTGAAGACTTCGTTTGAACGCACTTATCTCAGTAACTACTGTTCCGATTAGAGCGTTAGATAGAACATTTAGCGAGGAAGGCCTATACTATAGCATTACTATAATGAGTATTCGTATGATGTGAGCAAAACTGCGAGACGATGCTTGTAAACAATATTACCAATAGCCGAGAATGAACTTACTTGTCACCTGCAAGGCTGTGATCCCTACTATCAGCAACCACTGCGTGCTGCACATGTTGGGCCACCTATCACCGTATCACAGAACTTGTGGAACTGCTTGCGTGCTGCTAGCACAGTGTGGTGCGTCCGTCTCGCACGTGGACCGCGCTGCCACTGACGGCGAAAGTATCCGCGCCTCCCTTACTCCAGACCTCAAGGACGCCCGCAGTCACAGTGACACACTAGTCTTACGTGTCCTCAATGTATTCACTTACTTAGTCTTGTGTATATATGATAAACAACTTTTTTTTGTTGCAGGCGGGGGGAGGGAGAGGGGGAGCGGAGTAGTGGAGCTACGCTGCCGCCTAAGACTAAGGCCATTTTTTACCCATAGTCAAAATACTTAGCATGTAATCACCATCACTGCGTTTAGGCAGTATTTTAGGCAGTGACAGTGATCGATACAACTATAACATATTCAATGAGGCTAAACGCCAGCCGCCATATTGCGGAACGTCTGACAAAGACAATCCGGCAAATCGTTGACCCGCCGCAATACGAAACGATCATGTTTTTGAGAATGGCTAGCCGTTTACGACGATTTATACGATCACATTGTGAAATAGCCATTACCTCAGGCTAATGTTTGTATGCGAAGCTCGCTTGACTGGGATGGTATTCCCCGGTCCAGCAGGCTCGAGTCACCAGGCAGATGCCACACGATCTGTCCCATAGTCCACGACTTCAATTGCTCTCCGTGAAAAATTCTTCCTATATATATCTCCAATATAGGGATCTTCAAGAAGAGGGCTTACTTATGTTGTCACATCTGCGAGACTTCTAGAGTTGTGGATGCCTAAGAGCGTTGGTGATCACTTACCATCACGAGACCCAACTGCTCATTTGCCTTCTATGCAATGATAAAAGGAACACCGATACCTGTCTTTCTATTTATTGGTGAGCATTTTGTAAATACTACACTCCTTGGTGGGCGAATGGAACCACCTAGACAGACAAGATCTGAGCCTGACATGCTTACCACTGATCCTGAACCAGAGGCTGACATGCTTACCACTGATCCTGATCCTGAGCCTGACATGCTTACCACTGATCCTGATCCTGAGCCTGACATGCTTACCACTGATCCTGATCCTGAGCCTGACATGCTTACTACTGACCCTGATCCTGAGCCTGATATGCTTACCACTGATCCTGATCCTGAGCCTGACATGCTTACCACTGATCCTTATCCTGAGCCTGACATGCTTACCATTGATCCTGATCCTGAGCCTGACATGCTTACCACTGATCCTGATCCTGAGCCTGACATGCTTGCCACTGACCCTGAACCTGAGCCTGACATGCTTACCACTGA
>JAFELO010000552.1:624273-676788 GCA_017140195.1 Eumaeus atala | reverse complement strand
TGCTTACCACTGATTCTGATCCTGAGCCTGACATGCTTACCACTGATCCTGATCCTGAGCCTGACATGCTTACCACTGATCCTGATCCTGAGCCTGACATGCTTACCACTGGACCAATGTCTGAGTCCTAATTATTTTGTTTTTGCAAAAATCTGTGAATCACGCAAATATTGAACTATACTCGTATATTATAATAAAACCACTTTTAGGGATTCTATCGTGATTTATCTTAACTAGCGCGACGTTTCAGAAGCTTTATAGCTATCGTGGCCTCTTATACAGCGCAAACTAAAAGCTCTATAGAACCTCGTAAAAAGAACATGTGGCCGATATGAAACACCGATGTGTAACAAAATCAGCGGTCTGTGAGCATGCTGAAGTTGACTAATGCCATTACAATAAATTTGACAAAGCGCAAGTCCACACTAGGACCTATTCATTCCAAGGATGATTCGTGAGGCTATTGAAATTAAAAAACGTCCAAATTTCAATAGAGAAGATGGCTGGGTTCTTTCATCAGCCTGGGACCCAGTGGGAAACATAATCAAATCAAAAAGTAAAGATAACACCTCTCTGTTTGCGTTAATCGGAACAACTAAATAATTATAATACAACATATATTCTTTTAATAACACATGACATCGGGACATCTGGCATCTCAGTCCGTCCGTGACCATGGTTGCTGTAAAGCTGAAACGTCGGGCTAGTTAAATCATTAAATAAACCGTGATAGAATTCGTAAAAGTAGTTTTATTGTAATGAGTAACATTCGCATAAACTTAAGACATCAATGTACTCGTATATGTTTTAATGCTAAAAATATAGATGAGCATTTTAAGCATAACTTGCTTGCACATATACCTAAGTACAATAATTATAATATGTTTGGATGTATATGACGTGGTCGTGTTGTACAAATCGCCATATAATATTTCGGCTAGACCTTTTCAAATACAGGGCCGCTTTGCTTTGTAGCCGGCCAATGATTAGCTGTTTTGTCAACTTGGACGAGACGTTCTTCAACATGGCGGCTGACCTTTAGCCTCACTAAATCTCTTGATTTTAGGCAGTGTTCAATACAAGAATGAAATTAGGCTAAGTGTTTTGAGCGGAAGTAAAATAAATAACCTAACCACGGAAGCTTAAGGCGCGAGCATTCGAACCTATCTGGGCATAGTTTTCTATTTCTCTGTATTCTACAATCAACGCCATTATTTTTCTCATATCATGCAACGACGCAATTGTTAAAATTAGGAACTAGAACGTGTTAAAAAATCGGTTACTGATTCACTTTATTTTAACAAGGTTAGCATTGTTGCTTATCGTATACCGCTGTACTCTTGCTGGCGCAATTTCACTCAGCCGAATTCAATCCGCCTAATCGTTGGCCCGCCTCAAGATAAAACAGCCCTGTTTTTGAAAATGGCTAGCCGTAATTAAATAGGACGATTTAGACAATCCTAAAAAGCAGATATACAATGTGAATGTGGCAGGATGTAGGTACCGAGAAAGACCAAGACACACATACCATGATCAGATCGGTTGGGTACTGTCCGCAGGTGGTGTCGTGAGTATTCGCAACCGGCGTGTCTGTACAAGGACTGTTATGAATGTAGAGGAGGCAGGGCAAGTGTAAGAATCGTGATATATGGCATTCCGTTCTCGCTTGCCTACCCCATTAAGGAGCGTCGTGGCTTGAAGATGTTGTTTAATATGTACTATCTTTCCAACCATAAATATCTAAAGGACGAAATTCCATTAGATGATTAAATTTGCCGGGTGGAAAGGACGGCAACGTGTCGGCATAATTATGCTGAAATTCATAGACGTCGGTAGTCGTTGGAAGGCTCCGATTGCTGGTATGTTCATCTATACAATTAAAAAAAAAATTAACTTCAACACGGTTGGCTGAATCTAGAGCAGCGGACTGGACATTTCTATGGGATATGGGATAACCGATATCGGTGTGACATTTCAAAACGCTTTTACATATTGTATTATTATCTATATCCTAAACATAGATTTTGTAATAAAAAAAATACCGTCACGCCTGTTATCCCCAAAGAGTTAGGCGGAGGTGTGTTAGTACATCCACAACTCGTAGTCCAGTAGATATACGAGAACACCCACGATTAGCCAAGGTACTGAGGCCCATGATGTCATTGGCGGCAAGCCTACGGCTACTTCGGGCACATTCCAATGCCGGACAATGTAATGCGTGCTCAGAATAATCTGAGAAACATTTAGTAAAAGTTGCCCGACCTGGAGATCGAACCCAGAACCCCACGCGGCTAACAGTCTTAATGGGCGACACTCGCACCGTTACACCATAGAGGCGATTTTGTATACTTAGATTTAGTAGACATTTTGAAGTGTAGATCTTTTATAAAAAAACAGCTGAAGTTACATGTGGAATAGCCCAAATAGCTGTGGCCAAATGAACCTAGAAAAGGTAATAGAAAAAAAAAATAAACCTACTTAAAATCAATACTTTATTACAATTGATACGTTTTTGAAGTCAGTTTAATTATTTTTTGAATCACCTTTATTTCATAATTTTAGTTTAAAACTACTGAACCAATTTTATTAAAATCTTCACTCTTTCCTAAATCGAATTAAATGTAATAAATTAAAAATAATGATGAATATCAAGTACATATCAACGTACTCCTATAAATGTTGGTTCTTCGTTTGTAAGCCCTATTATTACCCGAAACTTACTCGTTGCAGTCACTAGTTGGTGTGACGGCCCCGACTATTCTAATTTCAAATTTGGGAACTTTCGTAGAATGTTCGGGATTGGACAATAACGTGCAGTAGTTCAATTAAGTATATTCTTTATTTAAAATATGTAGTACAAAACGTAAAACTCATGTTCTAAAACATCTATCCGAGTAATTGTTTATGCTGATGTGTTGTATTCATTCCCTCAAATGGGCCAGCGGGAATTCAAAAAGCGCACCGCACAAAAGCACAGCTGTCGTCAAATTGCGACGTCATCGTGTGACCGAGGGGTACCTCCCCGCTAAAAATATAGTTCCACGAAGTCCGTAGATATGGATGAAATCCCGTATTGCATCTAGTTATAGATTAACACATTGACAATTATTTCATAATATTTCCTGGTCCTAATGTATCTCAAGCTCGCAGACCTTAAGCTCACATCTCTATAGATCACGTTTAACAGAAGTCGCGCTGTAAGGTTGTTGCAATTGGTTGTAGACAGTGGAACTATACTCATTCTCACAACATTAATTTCACGAATATATCTACAATAAAAGGTATTACCATGCTGCTTTGCAGCCATATTGGGCCAGATCATTCATATGAAGATACATGCATAACCTGTTAAAGTCATTTCCCCTATTGCGCTGTAATCTTGTAAAAACAACAGCATAGAACAGGGGTTCCAATGAAGCCCAATAGACATCTACATATGGTCTATGCAGATGTGTTGCCTTGTCTTTTCCCCTATTATTCACCATAAACTCACAAACGTACACAACAGCATAACTGTCACTTTACGGCGACATCATATAAGCGAGAGGTACCCGGTCGTGCCGGCCCGTTTCGACTGCATTACACCACCTCTCACTAATGTTACCAACAAAGCTCAACCGTCTATTACAAAACTCTCAACTAATTAATGCAGGTATTCTTAACGGAATGCTTCAAATGTGAGGTCGCTGCCACGGCTGTGTTAAGTAACACGCAGATACGCTGATTGACAAAATTTTTTCACGCTTTTAATAAACTTCGTGTCCAAGGCGACGTTGCATCACGAGACACTGGGGCTGGCGAGTGTGTGTGGTAGCGGAGCCAGTAGGCCCACGTGCCTATTCGGTTCACGAGGTCGGCCACATGCCAAATCCCGGAAAAAGTGTTATCTGGACTATTTGTGAACACAGCCTAGCCGAGAGGTCGGTGGTCGGTATTACGGTTCCGTGAATAAGTAGTATAGATCACTTGTGTCTGCGCCCACAATGTTTTGTACATTATAATAACCCGCATAGTTGACATATGAATGAATTAGATATGAGCCCCTATCCCTCCCCCTGTTCAGATCTCAGGTTTCTCGAGAACCGAACGAAATGCGACATTGTGACCATCACACGTTGTTATTACGTGAATGGTAGTACTACGGTCGCATACTATATTTATTTTTGAATATTAAACTAAAACTCAAAGCCAGCTAAGTTTAAATTTTATTTCACGTCAAATGACAAATCTTTCGTAGATTACTCATTTGGCGTAAAATCTGACAAAAGTGACTAGTCTGATAATCTGGCGTTAAAATGAATTATCTAAAGATGATAAGTCATTTGGCGTAAAGAAAATTACAAATAAACTTTTTGCAGGTCTCGATCTCAGCAGAGATATTATGGGGATCATTGTGTCAGATATGAACCGACTATTATCACACGGTGCTCCGTCTAAAAGTCACTGGTCAAGGGCTCAAATATTCCCTTGTAACGTATGATGTCTGGAGACCTTAGATTGTCACGAGAGTCCTAGCCCCCCCATCGAACTGTGAGGATATCTACATATCCCAGTATAAATATATACGTACTAGGAACATGCCCAGCCATACCTGTTAAACACGCCTCAGAAAACCTAACCCGCCACCGAAGAACTGTAGAAAAACCTCTTAGTCAGAGGTATACCAACTTTTCATTGTAACCGTATAGGAGCGGCACCATAGGAGAGGTACTTCTCCTCCTGGTCCTGACAGACAGCAACAAAGCGGCTATAAGGCTTTAGTTTTTCCTGAGGTACAAAAACCCTAAAATAAAGTTGGACATTTTGCAACTGTTACGTCTTGTTTGGTAACCATCGTAAATTCTAAAAACGCTTCTGAGACATTAGTATGCATAACAAGTTAGGTCTTTCATAGGAACGTCAGACGTAAAATAGAAATATTTTCTGCGTCAAATAAACTTTAGATTATTTATAAATCATTCCCACAACATTATCCATGTTATGTGAATATATTTTGTGAGATATGTGTGTTGCATAATTGTTTGAAAAGTATTCCAAAGTATTAAAGTTTTCTCTTCTGTTAGTGAAAATGTAAAATTTTCGAATAACAATGTTATACAATTGTATAATTTGGTAGGTATGTACTTGTGAGATTACAATTTTTTATTTTTCCTTTTCATATATTGCGATTTTTCTTCAATATTACCTGTACAGGTGCAAACGAGCAGTCGGAACCTTTTGATGACTACCGACGCCCAATATTGATCTTAATTACTATGCTGGGGCGTTCCCCTCTTTTCTTCCTCCCCTCCAATGGCTCATCGGCTACTAACAAACAGTAAGAAACTCGACAGCACATCAGTCACTTTACGGCGGTTTTATGTGAGCGGGAGGTACCTCCCTGATCGCGCTGACCCAATTTAGGTACAATATGGCATGGAACTACCTCTTACTAAAATAATTGATTTTAATAAGTCCTTCATTATCGTCTAGCCGTGATAGAATTTACCCAAGTCATGGCGTAAATGTATACGTTTGTTAATAGTTAATTATGGCAGCTGGCGACACGGCGCATATCATAAGCAGCGTTACGACACGATATGCTAAGTGGCGGTAATGGTATGGACGTAAGCCAAGGATCCTGTCGATAGTGACGGACGTTGGGAAATGGCGGAACTTGAACATCCGTATAGTGTTTTATGTAAAATAGACAATAAACGAGTGTCCAAAATAAGCACAGGTTACAAAGTTGAAATCAAGGTTTTGTTTTATAGAACAGATGAGCAAACAACCTAAAGTGCGGTTATGTAAGTGCGCTGCCCTTCTTCACCGGCCCGTTTTGGCTGTCATACCGCGATGCCACTGCCTCGTACAAACATAATATATGCATTCAAAATGCATTAAGATATGTTTCTTATTAATTATGTTTGGTTTGGAAATTAAAACATTCATCCATCCAATAATGAATTTCCAAAATATTATTATCATCAAAATGGTTTGGTCTAAGAGATGTCCAGGTCGATTTGGACACTCTTTAAGTCAAGATTGCACATAATTAACGGGACTTTCACAACTCTAAGTGAACATCCTTGTTTCAATAACAATTTTGTTTTGAATTGGGAAAACTGGGAAAAATTGATAAACACAAGACTTTAGTGCTTCATTCCTTTGTATAAATATAGTAAAAATTAATATAATATAAAGTAAGTACTATAAATGATTATATTCTAATAAAGGTTTTCACCATACCCTCATTCATAATCGTACTCGACTAGTCATAAAATTCGTTTTTACTCTGGCCTAAAGGCCAAAAAATAATGTCCTTTATTTTTTGCGTAGTAATAAAGGAGTTTTCTTAAAGAAATTTTTCTGCTATAATCCTGATCTTATTTTTTTCTGTTATAATCCTGATTCTGACCGGTCAGGATCTTAACAATTTGTCCGCTTGGCTAACTTTAAATGTGTTATGAAGTTGTAAAACTACTTTCGAAATTTATATTCAAGGAAAAACTCAAAGCTGGTGGTCGATGTACTTAAAATTCATACATTTTTCCTGTTGTCAGTTGCACATTTGCAATATAATAATTGTTAATTTGATACTGGTGTCAAAAAACCCATTACCTTGCTGCGAGTCTATTGTCAAAGGTTATCAAGTAGTTACTTTAACAAGAACTGCAAAATTTTGTAAAATACACTAGAACTAGAATACCAAGGAAGGTTAGAAACAGATATACATTCTGTTTGAGAGATTGAGTAATATATGATTCTGATCAGGTGATTATGCAGTTTGTTGGCAGTCTTTTGTCTTAAGAATATCATCACAATATACTACTATAACTGAGTATACTGTGTAATATCACCAACACAATGTACAGTTATGCAAACGAAAAGGTCTATTATATCCTGTCATATAAACGATTCAGGATTTTCCTTAGAGTGGCTTGGCGCATCACATGCTTGTATCACTGCATCTGCTACTCCTGTATCGTGTGTGAAAAGGAAAGGAAAGGTTAAAACATATCTAAGATACGTACGAAAGATACAAAAAATGTTAATGAATTGTAAAGTAACCATAAAGTGCGCTGCATTTGTGCAACGGCACATTTCAGAAACCGACGACCCCGAATCTGTTGGTAACGATTGATAATCCTTGATGCAAATATATATACAATTTATTGTAATACAAATAGTGACCTTTATGTCCCATAGATATAAAGGTCATATCCATACTAACGCCATATATAAAGGTCATAGCCATAAAAGAAGAATACAAACTCATACGTGTGTGTCATTATTACAGCGTAGACAAGTGTTCGCAGGACTTGTTCTCTACAAGTAACATTTTGTTAAATCTCGCAATATTTGGTCGTAACCAATAAAATAAGTTAAGTATCACACAACAAGAACAGCACGCGGATGTGCGAACGTTGTGGAATGATATCCAAGCCGAGCGTCTTCTGTTTCGAAACGCGCCTCCTTTGCAATTCTCCTTTTCCTCCGCAATTCCTTGATACCGGTTAGTACTAACTTAAAAGGTGTGCTGTATTGATATGTGGCGCTCCGGTCTCTCTACCTATCCCATTAGGGATCTGGCATGAATACGTGTGTACGTGCGTGCGTGTGTGTATACCTCTCGCATTTCGTGCGGTCGGTTGGAGGGCGAAGAGGAAGCAGGGAAACGTCTGTGTAACTTATACGCGGATGTTTATCGGAGTGGGTCGTGATCGGGTAGCTCCGACGGCTGGTTTGTCCCTTTATACTACAAATATGAATTTAAGTGTTGATATCCTGAGTTTACGTGGATGTTACTCTTTATGATAAAACTATTTTTACGGATTTTATCTTTCTTCCAGAAGCTTTACAGCCACCTGGGTCATGGTGGACAGAGACGACAGATGTGTTTGTCATAAGTTATTAAAACTATAATTATTTAGTTGTTTCGATTACCGCAAACAGTACTTACTATATCTTGTTATGTGAAGGTTTTATGTTTAGTTTTTGATTTGATGATGTTTATCACTGGGTCCCAAGCAGTGGGAAGTACCCAGCCATCTTCTCTATTGAAATTTGGATGATTTTTTATTTCAGTAGCCTCACGGATCACTCTTGAAAGGAATCGTTGTTCTCTAGTTCCACGATAAGATCCGTAAAAGTATTTCTATTGTAAACAATTTAAGTATACATACATATGCATACATATTTATTGAACACCTAATTGTAGCAATGAGGGGATACCGCGAATTTTCGACGAAAATACCTATGATACATAAGTTAGAAGATGTGAAATTTAACGTTTGACCCCTAAGCATTTGATCGTGTATTGGTGACAAATTTTGGTGTGAATTATTTTAGTTCCTGACGATGATAAAGTTCAGATTGGACCACAGAGCGGAGATTAGACTGTTGTGTGGGCTAGACATCTTTTAATAATCTGAGCTTTTATAAGTATGCAGGATATTGTGTTTATTTAGTGTAATAAAATCCTGGCGGTTTAACATTCACTGCCTTTTAGAGCGCTTATATCTCGTTATATTGACGGCAGAATCCAGGTGCATATTCATCCGAATTGTAACGTTATTTGATGTTGAAATTATGTGGCCACAGACCAATGATCTTGACGTTGGCGTGATGAGGCCACATGTGATCCATGCATCATAATGTTACGTAAACATTAAATATGATAACTGTTTATGCAAATTATTTTGATATTTATAAGGAAATTATGGGCTGTGACGTAATGGTGGCCGAGATGATGCCTTAGTGTCGAATGTGGTTGGAGTATTAAGGCCATCGACCAACAGCTTATGCGTAGAAGTTATGTGTATATGGTCCTAATACGGCTCTGCGTGGCGGCAAGCCAGAAAAATTTCCACCCCTCACCTGGAAAACTTACCCCAATAATTAGAATTTACTTACCCACTTATATTAAAATGGAAGTTTGACTACTGTAATTTCAATGAAACATATAGAATTCTTCACCTATAAAATACCTATATACTAAAACGTTCTTGCCGTTATTTACGACCAACAAAACCGATTTTAAGACAGGTCGGCTGGAGAAGAGGGAGGCAATGCATCTGCCTGATAAGAACAATAGTCCGTGTGCGTCCCTGGGCTACGATGGGACGTTCGGCTCCCTATACTAAAAAAAGATAGCCCAATCTACCAGACCTTAAATCATAATTTAGTTGTAGCTATGGATACAACTATGAAATGAAGCCAAGAGCTATGCGTGCTAATTAAAAGTAACCACGAAGGTTCAGAAAGTAGCATATTAGACTGACGTACTTGTGTAATGAATGGTTTAATATTTTATTTATTTATTTATTTCTATCAGACAATGTACTTTTATTTTATTAACATAATATAATTCTCTCTCTCTCTTCCTCTCTCTCACACGCACACGCACGAACGTACGCACGCACGCACGCACGCACGTACGCACGCACGCACGCAGGCACGCAAGCACGCACGCACACACACACACTCTTAATTATGAAAGAAATAGGATTGGTTAATGTATTCCTTAGGTTTCTTTAAACAGATACAATTAATTGTTGAGATATTTAGTTAATGTTGACATGCCTTAATTTATATAGACAACGTGAATGATAAACGATCAGACCTTTTTTAGGACGCTGTGAATACTAAAATCCAAACTACAATGTAACCAATGAAACGCTAATATTAATTACAATAAAACTACTTTTACGGATTTTATCGCGGTTTATTAAATTATTTATGTAGCCCAACATTTCAGAAGATTTACAGCAGCCATGGTCACGAGTGGACTGAGATGACAGATGTCCTGAAGTACCAAGTTTTTAGAAATACCCGAAGAATTATAACGCGTTAAAGAATTTTATTGCCGATATGAAACACCGACGTGTTACAAAATCTGCGGTCTGTGAGCATGCTGAAGTTGGTCCCTAGATTTGATAAAGCGCAAATCCTCACTAGGGAACACCGATTCCTTCCAAGGATGATCCGTGAACCTATTGAAATTAAAAACATCCAAATATCAATAGAGAAGATGGCTGGGTTCTTCCCTCTGCTCGGGATCCAGCGGTGAACATAATCAAATCAAAAAGTAAACATAACAGCAAGATATAATGAGTACTGTTTGCGTTAATCGGAACAACTAAAATTATAATTCTTCGGGTACTTTTAAAAACCTAGTACATCAGGACATCTATCATCTTAGTCCACCCGTGACCATGGTTGCTGTAAAGCTTCTGAAACGTCGGGCTACATAAATAATTTAATAAACCCCAATAAAATCCGTAAAAGTAGTTTTATTGTAATGTCTAGCATTCGCGTAAACTTAAGACATCAATACTAATATGAAAGAGTATAATAAGATGAATTTTGCTTAGGTACATAGTAAACTACGCTGAATTTAATGTCATTACTTTCAAAAGTTATGCACATCGCATTGATAGCAATCCGCGTCGGCCAAAGTTCAAAGACCCTGGGCGCGACAGCTGTAGCGGGAGTGGCGGCTGCCCGGTCTAACAACAATTGGGCAACATTTTGGGTATCTATTTTTATTAATCTTTTTATACATTCGGAATCAGAATCGTGAACTCAACAAACTCTGTGGTTTTGTACAGTATCCTACAAAACACCCTGTATAATTTGCCATTACAAGTAATAAATGCTACGACAAGTTATGTCACGATAATGCTAAGGTAAATTGTATAACTATATTCCGATGTTATACTGTAAACGGGACTTAATTGCTTAGTATTTTAATCGAGGTACCTTGACTCCCGACGTTTCGGCCGCCGTGCCGTGGTGACAAGTCGACTGACGCTCCTTGACGCCACCATCTCGTAGTATCGTCTCGATTAAGTACCGTTTACAGTTTAAAAATATGAATACAAGTCGTGAAAGCCTAAAGCAAATCATATTCTGATGTACTATAGAAACAAATGCAATAGCATCGCCATCATTAGTAGCCCATCCGAAAATAATAATAATAATAATATGCAGGAGGCAGATGCTAACCACACCGCAATTCGCAAAGGTCGTAATGTTAAGGCTCTCGCATTGAAACGAAGGTGAAACCATTTTGTGTATTATGCGTTAGTTTCAATCGCATTTTTTTATAGCTTGAGGAGGCAAACGAACAGTCAGAGCCATACGATGACTAGTGACTATGGGCGTCGCCATAAACTCATAATTGATATTTTATTTATTTTATTTGCGGTGGGTTTATGTGAGAGGTATCTGCGCAATCGTGTCGACCTAAATTATTTGCAATGCAGCAAGGCACTACCCCTTACATAATTTGATGATGCCTCTCGTTCGCACGACACCGCCGTAAAGTGACATACAATTGTGGTTTGTGCACCGCGGGTAATCACGAACCATAAAACGCAATCATATAGCCAACACACACCGTGCCGATCCAATTCGACTGCAATGCACATGGGACTACTATTACACAAAATAATCTGATTGTTCGTTTGTACATATGCTATAGAGAAACGACTTGGTTGAAGTTAGACGTTTGTTAAACTCTAGATGTCTGTTTGATATTTATTTATTTTCTTGTTTTTCATTTGTTTTTCACGGTGTCGTTATGGTGTTGTGACTTCGTGGATCCCCGGGCGAACGGAGGCTCGGAGTTGGTGTTGAAGAAGTACAGACCCGATGCGCTGTAAACAAATGTTCAGAGTAAAAACTGAGAGGGTACTCCTTAAGAATGGACGTGACTCTGAAGTGAAAGGTTGGGCACCAAGGAAGCGTAAACTACAAGTGAACGTCGTATGCGCCACACATGCCATGTATGATATATATTCCCGGGCTGGTAACAGTGGTCAGATCTCTTTAATCCCACCACAGACTCAAATAATAGATTGTATCCGTGACCACAGCCTCCCATGTGAACTGTACAAACTGCACCGTGCTGATCTTAGGGGTCGACATAATCATGGCCATTAACAACGAAATCAGTTCTATGTCGACCTCACATTGGGTACAAAAAATTAGCTTGTACTAAAGCAACACACAAAATACATATTGTATATCCCGCGCCATCCCAGGGTATTTTACTATTAATATCACTATTACTGTTCATTTGTTTCCTATCCCGCGGACCTAAAATCTTTTCTTAGTTAGTAGAGAAGAACTATAATGAAAATGACTTACTTCAAAGGGACGTGTTCTCCAAAAAGTATCTCTTCGTCCGAAGGGAACAGCTGGCACCAGCCTATGACGTAGAATATCCAGGAGAAGCACTTGGTCGCGTGGAAGCCGGTACTGGTGAGTATGGACTCAGCGTAGTACTCGGGCGCCCGAGCGTGCGCGCAGCCGGAGCTAGCTACGGGTGATACAGGTTATAGCACACCTTCACCGCCACTTCCGTAATCGGTTTGTCAGAGAGAACGGAGCGCCAGATGTTAATTACAAGGCAAGGCACAATACAAGGCAGGTATGCTTTGCCTCCTCCACCTTCATTGCTCTCTTCATAGAAACACGCCGTTTACGAAGACACTTGACACCACCTTCGGACAGTACACATTCAATCTGATCATGGTATTGTGGTAAGTCGAGGCCTCGTGGTCTAGTGGTAAGCATGTACTGCCTCAGACGTGAGTTCCCGGGATCGAATCCCGGGTCGGATCATACAAAGTGCTATTAGCACTTTTCAAATTCTAGTAACTGTCCGGAGTTAGGAAGTTGGTGGTGTTACACCCCCATGCCGCGGAGAGCACATTAAGCCGTCGGTCCTTCGCCTGATTTCTCTCCGGTTGTGTCGAATTGCCGTCACATCGGAATAGAAGAATGAAGGAATAGCGAGTGCACTTGTGTCTGCGCACACACTTGTGCACTATAATATGTCCCGCGCAGATGGCTCTCTCAATAGAGATGACTGCTGTAGCCGAAAATCGGCTACGACGATATTATTATTATACTCTAGTGCGTGCATCCTTCCGCGTTCGCATTGCATATTTTTCCTACCTGTACAACTACTATTCTTTACATGTCCAAACGAACGGAGCATGCCCTTTCTCATTTTCACACCAACAGTTTCTTTCATTCCTAAACCCTCTCTCACTTCATTGTTACGATAGAATTATTCCCGAGAAAAACTCGCGTCAAAGGACATATAGTCGATATGAAACTCCTACGTGTTACAAAATCTGCGGTCTGTGAGCATGCTGAAGTTGGTCCCTGCCATTACATTAGATTTGATAAAGCGCAAATCCTCACTAGGGAACACCGATTCCTTCCAAGGATGATCCGTGATGCTATTGAAATTAAAAAAACATCCAAATTTCAAAAGAAAAGATGGCTGGGTTCATCCCTCTCTTTGCGACCCAGTGTTAAACATAAACGAATCAAAAATAAACATAACACCTCAAGACAGCCAGATATAATAAGTACTGTTTGCGTTAATCGGTACAACTAGAATTATGATTATTCGGGTACTTCAAAAACATTTAAAACCTTATAGCATCAGGACGTCTGTCATCTCAGTGCACCCGTGACCATGGGGACCATGGTAAATAAACCGCGATAAAATCCGTAAGAGTAGTTTCATTGTAATGAGTAACATTCGCGTAAATAAACCGCGATAAAATCAAAAGTTTTTGTTTATAACTTGTTAAAGTATATATAATACGGCCCTGCTTATTCTTGTGCGAAGCCAGGTAGGATTGCTAGTAGACATACATGTTTACAGCATAAGTTGGATAACGGTGATTACTGACGTCCACAAACACTTAGAACCCCATCGCTCCCAATAATATAGGGCTACGGATAAGCCGCACGAAACGCGGAAGTATAGCAACACTGTGCTGGCATCATATGAGGGAGAGGTACCTCCCCGGTCGTGCCGGCTCTATCTGTCATGGCCCTACCGCCTACTAGTAGACTTTAACTAACATACTTACGTACATTTACCAAATCAATATTCATTTTCCCATAGTTTAGCTTCTATGAGACGCAAGCCTTCATTGAACAACCATCGTGGGAAACGCACATCACGCAAAAACTTCACAAATGAACGCACTTGATAGGCCGAGGAGGTTTTACGAGCACTAACAGAAAAATCATCGCAACGTTAGTAGCCCATCGCACGCCCTAGCGGTAACATTAAGATGTTAAAACAGTCAAAATAAAGAATGACAAGGGCAAAAAATTTAAAGAAAGAAAAGAACAACCCGAGTACTAATTGAAAAGGAAAAACATGGTAAGTATATAGTTGTTTCGTTCAGACCGTCCCCATTACGAAGATTTTGTCTAGCTGTAGGAGGGAACATAGAAATCTACAAACATACAACAACAACATTACCCTTCCTCTGCCGCAGCCGGGTAATAATTCCATGCCTCCTCGTTGCGAGATTGCCAGCGTTAGTATCACATCTTAAAGCGGCAGGGTGACTTTCCGGTGACCGCAACACAGTTAGTGGAAGTTTTGTGAGCGTCGGTAGTCGCCAAAAACTCCCTCCATTGCCGCCTTATACCATAACAGGCAGGTGGCCCATTGGGGAGAAGGTGAAAAGGAGGAAAACGCATCGGCATTGCAATCATGCTGGTTCGTAAGCTCGTTTGCCCTCGTATACAATGAAAAACCTGTAAAATCAAAAGCACGACTAATATGCTCGCATCAACTTCTCACGCTCATTTGAACATAAACATATCACAGTCGTAAATCAAAGTACACACATTGTTTCTCAGTGGTTTTGCAGCCGATCTGAAACAACCCGCCGTTCGCGTAGAAGTCGACCACACCGCAGGACTCCAGCTTCCCCCTCTGCAGGCTATTGGTGTGCAGCACGTCCACGAACCTGGCGTCCCCCTTGTCCACCTTCCTCTGCTTGTCAGTCGTCGCGAAAAGGGGGAGAGCTGGGTCCAGGGCTGTAATTATTAAGCCGCATTTTAGCAGGAGTGGCCGGCAGCTCATTGAGAGTGATTAAGGGGAAAACGTATCTGTATAATCATTAACCGTGTGGATGTTGATTTGTGTCGTAAGTCAACGAATGGTTCCGATTGCTATTGCGTCCTCCTAAGGTATAAAAGTTAATTCTCGATCATCTTTACTATAATATAACCTGAATGGCCTGCTTTTTGTTTTAACGCACCAATCTCAGGGACTACTGGCCGGAATTGAAAAATATCCTTGTGTTGAATAGTCCATTTATCGAGTGAGGCTATAGGCTATATCATGGCATGTCACGACTAACAGGGCCGGAGTTACACGAACGAAACCGCAGGGTGATGCTGGCTTATAATAAACATTGGTGGGGAGGTGAAAAGGAGGTCAAGGCATCGGAGTAATTAAGCCGATGTTTATGGGTGGCTCCGTTTGCGCGTTCATCATCATATACTATAAAAAAACACAAGATGCGATTTCACCCACCGACTTAACGAGAGTATTTCATTAAAATTCTCCACCCTAACTTCACAACAAAATTTATTGACTCATTTATTGACAAATTTATTGACATACATATCTATATCCGATAGCAATGAACAATATGCCGTTAAAAAATTTTTTAATTGAATTAATTGTTAAATAAGCTAAACATTACTGTATCACGGTTATGTGAATGTTTACGGGCCTAGAGACAACAAAGGTTTTGACTACTATTTTGTTCTATACAAAACCATAAAACAACATAAAACAACATACCCGAAAGTCATGGTCGTTTTTCTTTTCAAAATTTGCTAAACGATTTTCACGAGGTTTCTCCCATGGATAGAATTCCTAAGAAAGATTCTAATGTATAATTCGACAAAGTCACAATGCGGCCTTGAGTTTACGGGCAAAGCCGCGGCTGATTGCTAGTACCTCCTGCTGTATAAAGGTGTTACCAGTTATTCTATCCAACTGCCCTGACTTCAGATAATTGCCGATGTACCCGGCTACTTGACCACCCAGGCTGAAGCCAATGACGTGGAACTTGGCGAGCTCTAACCCGTGCTCAACCAGGCTGTCGATGAGCTGCGCCGTGCACATGCCCACCAGCTCGGAGTTGGCAGCCGCCTCCATATAGCATGGCTCCAGAGCTATCTCCCTGTAGTCCACGGATATGATGTTGTAGTCACAGCATTTCATGTAAGCTGAAATATTATGAGGTATGTTTACAGTATAAGAAAATAACAACAACACATCCTCACGTCAGTTTTATTATGGGGCAGAGAGAACTGACGAGAATCTAACATTATCGTCATAATGTTAGTACATAAAAGATAGTAGAATTGTTTCTTGGCCAGAGCACATGGATTATACCGCCTTAATTCTTAAAGTGACTGTCACGCGTGCGTGTTGCCAGCGGCCCATTAGAGAATACGAGGAAACAGGGCAGCACGTCAGCACAACAATGTGTGGATGTCAATGAGCTGAGTGTGCGTTTTCCAGTGGCCCATTGAGGGGAAGGGTGAAAGAGAACAATAAGCCTCTATAATGCATATGCAGATATTTATTGGAGCTGTAGTCACGAAAAGGATGATAACTTTATAAAGAGCATTAGAATGCTACGTTATATCCAATGAACATAACATACGAAAATTACCAAAGGAAATATTGGTGTGTACGTTTGGAATGTTTTACACAGAATAACGAATGGACCGATTTCAATATTTCACAATCCGAAGGCATATCTTCACTGAGTGATTAATAAAATACAATAATGTGAAAAATCATAAAAATCTATGTGAACCAGAAAATGATCTACTATTATAGAACATAGCAATAACTACAAAAAAGTCCACGATAACACATGTCCAGTTTACTGCAGTTATGCCACTGTAACTTCATGTCAATCTAAAGAAAATAATGCAATGATAAAGTAATGCGGTGATTGTGGCCCCGCGCCTTGCAGCGGGCGACGCTGCGGGAGTGAAGGGGAAAGGCTCATAGACATCTGTAGCATATTAAACTCTTCCGTTACCGAGTGACTGATTTACTGAGTGACAGACAACGCAGCGCCGAAAGTACTAGACGCTAGAGAAACAACAGCTTACCATATATGTTCCTTGGAGAGTGCTTGGAAGCATTAAGAGAGGATTTTTGGAAATTCCACCCAGAGAGGGTGAAAGGGTGAAACAGTTTTATATGAAAGTTCGACACCGTAGAAGTTAGTGAAAAGGACGAATGATATGGTAGGCACCATATCATTCGCAACTGAATAAACAATTACATATAGTACCTGGTCTAATTTCTGTGTTGGGCGAATAGTCCCTATGCCCCGTGTAGCCATGTATCAATATCTTGTTGACAGCACCCTTCACCCACGGAGCTGACAAGATGCCTTCGGTGTCGCCTGCCCTGATTTCCACCGGCTTATACTCGTTCGTTCTGTAAGTAAAAATAGTTGAAACTTTTACAAGCGTCATTTACTGAGTTCAACTTAAGTTAGTCGTAACAGGTAGTGCCGTGTTTCATTGCAGCGGAGTTGGACCGGCACGGCCGGGGAGGTACTTCTCGCTCACTTAATACCGCCGCACAGTGACATCTACGGTGTCGCGTTTCGTGCGGTTTGTGAGTAGATGGTGGCCCATTGGGGAGAGGTGAAAAGGAGGGCAACGCATCTTCATAGTAATTATGCTGATATTCATGGGCGTCAGTAGTAGCAGAAAGGCTGCGATTGGTCGTTTGTCCCCCTATACTATTTAAAAAAAATCGTATCGGAACAAAGGAGTAGTTTAAGCTTTACTGTCTTATAAAAATATTGTTATAAGGCAGAAAGACTTCGGAGTTTGGGGTAAACCATCAGATAATTTGCTTTCCTTTGGTAACAATAATAATTCCAGATGAATTTCAGTTATGGCAGCTCTTTTTATGGAGACAATCCAACTGCGCAGGCGGCTAGTGTCAGTTAGCTGAAATTCTATTTAGATGACATTATTATTATAGTTACGTTGCAGAAGTGTGCGCACAGGCATAAGTGCGCTCTCTATTCATCATTTACCTAATCCGATGGGTCGGTACTCTGACATGACCTGAAGTCAGACGCAGGCCTGACGGCAGTGCCGGCGAACGGCACGGGAGCATAGCATCACCAACTTCCTTACTCCGAACTGCTCTTGGAAATTGGAGAGCCGTAATAAAAACCCTAAATGACCCATAGAGTATGGAGGAGGCAAGGTAGGTATGTATCGTGATGGATGACATTCCGTTCACTCTGCCTACCCCCATTAGGGAGCGGACGTGAAAATGTGTTGTTGTTGTTGTTGTTTTTTTCATAAAACCTCAAGATCGGCTATATGGTCGCTCGTTTTCGCACTATTCAATTATTATAACAATCTTTGGCTACTTTTAATAACTTATGTCATGAGAATACTTATCATCTGAGTCCACTCGTGACCATGGTAGCTGTAAAGCTTCTTAAACTTATCGGGATTCGAGAATCAGTCGGAGCTACTTGACTACCGATGCCCACTATATCATATGCAGATCCGTTGCTCTCCTTCCCCCCTTTACTCTAAAGGGACTCTGGCTTCTCATAGACCACACAAAACACAACAGCAAACCTATAATTTTACGGTAACTCCGCCCTTTTTACTGTAGCGCTATAATAATACAAAAAGAATTTCTGTAATGAAATGCGTAGTTTCAGAGATTAGCGCACTCAAACAACCACACGAAACCTTCAGTTTTATTATTTTAGCATAGATTCGCCAGTTTTTCGGCTGATGTATCATACGTGTATTTAAATCTATACTTAGTCTGGCCATAAATACTGTTACAATTAAAAATAAAAAAATCTGTCAGTCTTATACCATTGTTTGTTGTGTTTTCTCATTTTGGCGCCAATACATTGTACAATATTTTGCGAGATTAAAATGGAGCGGGATGATAAAGGGAACGGAATTACTGTGATTGCATTACACAAAGCAGGTGTGAAGTAGAGCGCAATTTTTATATTTTTGACTTTCTCTGGCCGTCCACGTAGTGTTCGTATGAAAAATGTGGTACAATCACTAAGGGAAAGAATTCGAAGAGATCCTGTCCGAAAGCAAAAAAAATTTTCTCGGGTAATGAAGATACCTAGAACCATGTCGCGTATTTTAAGAAATGACCTAGGCTTTGCAACTTATAAGGGACGCACTGGTCATTCCTTAACTTATAAATTAAGGATGAATAGGGTGGTAAAACCGAAACAACACAATGGTTGTCCACGCGGCAAAGGGAAGTCACAGATTTTTTTTTTACGGATGGGCCTTTTTTCAAAATTGAGCAGATTTTAGAATTACGTTTAAAAACACTACCTCACCCTTCAAAGGTTTAAGAACAAAATATACCTACACACAAGTCCAATGTCGTATGTTAAAACGAATGTGTACCTTATTTATTGTTATTGTGTATGTTTTGTTTGTGTATGTAATGTTACATTACTTATTTATTTACATTTTATTTATGTAATTATTTCATATATGTTTTATAAAGTTAACTGTATACTACTTCATTTTATGTTTAAGCTTATTTTTCTTTTGTATATTCCTCTATGTAAGGTTTAGTTTGCCTGGAAGAAATTGCTGCATAGTTAGAAGGCCGCCCTTGTGTACATTTATGTTATAATGTTGTATTTGTTCTGTATTGCTAAAATATTGTGCGCAATGAAGCATGTTAGAAAACAAAGTGAACGTATTCATGCTCGAAGTTCTAAGGAAGCTTCCCTGTTAATCGACAGAGTGCAACGTGGGCATTATCCGACTTCAGTGATGGTTTGGTGGGGTGTTAGCTATGAAAGAATGACTGCGCGATATTTTTATGCAAAAGTTATCAAAACGCAGCTAGTGTAATAAGTAAGAAGTACTGCTAATTCTGCATTGCAACATAATTGGGCAGTCACGACCTGCTAAAAAGTTCCATCTCTCTCACGTGGTGCCAGCGTACCGTTTGATGCACTACGTCTTCTGTCACCTTTCCCATAATCTCTGGTTTCGCGGATGTTTATGGGCGTCGATCCTTTACCTTTTTTTTGTTGACGCGGGAAAAAGCATTTACGCGCCTTCACTGGCCCTGGCACATTATGTAGTGCCGAATACCCACAAAAACCATCGCGAGTGCCACCAGTGCCACCTTTGGTGAGGCATCCCCACCGACTTTGGAACAGTGCAATGGGGTGAGGTTCCCATCCTCGCCCCTTGCCCCGTGCGCAAGAGCGCCGCCTTTTCTTGCTCTTTTGTCCCCTCTTCTTATGAGAGAGGTACAAAGAGCGGCACTTCCCTCTGCTATTTAGTTCCCTCTTCTTATAGGAGGGGTACTAAGAGCCGCCACCCCCTCGGTTCAATTGGCTTCGCCCAAGGTGTCTCGGATCACCCCAGGCTACTGAGCTCCACCGCCACGACAAGGCTTGAACCATGGTGGGGTTGATCCTTTACCTATGTGATGTATAACCAACCTTACCTTGTGTACAGCCAGAACGTGATGTTGTCGTTGGGACACAGCATCGGCGGGGTCACGCACTTATCAACCATCAGAGCTGCGGCATGGTCTGAAATACAATTATGTGTAACATTATTTTTATATATAGCATAGGGGGGGGGGGCAATCGAGGCCTTTTGGCGAATACCCCCGAGTACATACAGCACGAAACGCGACGACAGCCTAACTTCTGCTATATGACCGTGTCATATGAGCGAAAGGTACTTCCCCGTTCGTGCCTGCCCAATTCGGCTATATATAGTTTTATAATGTTAATATTACATATATGACACATTAAAATCACTGCGAGTCTTTAAAAACCTCGTCGAGATAATTTCAACATTTGAGTGAATTCTGTCACATAGAGTAATACTATAGGTAGGCAAACGATGCCATAGCAAAATATGACAGCGAGTGGCCATCTCGGTAACTAGAGAAAGAAGATGAGAACGTACTAATATATTTCTCTGTCTAAGAGTAGAGGAGAAACAATTGAAAAAAGGGAGACATAGAATGAATCATAGTTACTGTCTCTTCCAACTCAGACGGTCCGATATTAGGCTAGCTTCGCTGTTCCATCTATATTACGTCTTATGTTATGTCAACAATGTTTATTTTGCTAAAGTGTGTCTACACTATTGTAGGTATCTCATCAGAGTTTGTATTTAATCTTGTGTTACTTTCACACTGTATTAAAAGTATTTGTGTTGGAATTCAAGTCAGCGGGGCGAGCTGATATTTTTTTGCACGCCAATGTAATATTATTATCGTATTTTATAATCATGGATTAGTAAACGAGTAGACATTTTAAGGGTGGAAATATGGCTATTTTTGAAAATTGGAGAATGAACTTTATACGATATACAAAATAAGGCTGTTTCAGGGCGCATAACTACAGCCAACTGCAGACTTTCCAGCGAGCTTCAAGCCTAACATTCAGTGTCTTTCTGTTATTCTTTTTGGGGCACGCTAATTTTCGAAAAATTTTACTTCATAATTTTTGGTACATCTTGGACTCCTTTCGATCTTTTTTGGGAATACTGTGCATAAATGATAAAATAATGTGAAAATATAAAACTATAGTTTGAACTATGTAAATATATATATTAATAAACACAATCAAATACTTACAACTAACATCACAGATGAGAATAATACAACATATGACTTTCATTGTACGTCTCCTACATAGAAGTCCTAAAATGAACGCGCGTAAAGTAACTTGTGCCACTCCATAGGTGACAATAGGCGTAGTGCCCTAAATTGGAATGCGTCAAATTTAAATATTATCACCAGCAACCAATTACCTTGTCTTGTCCCAAAAACGGTTGGCTATACGAGTATATTCGAGTGTATTTCATTATCCTTTTTATGTGTGGGATAGAAGTTAAAAGCGCTTACAGAGACGCATTATATCTCAATTGTAACGTAGATTTTATGGAAACCAGAGTATATTAGTATATCTAAGTATACAGTTATTCTAACCCGCTTGAAATATCATAAAATCTTCGAGTTTTTTTTATAGAATAGGGGTGCAAAGGAGCAATCGGGGCCTTTTCACGACCTACGACATGCATGAACATCCACATAATTGCTATGCTAATGCGTAACCCCCTTTCCCCAATGGGCCACCGGCTACTCACAAACCGAACACGACACTAAAGATGTCACTTTACAGTGGTATTATGTAAGCGAGAGGTACCTCCCCGGTTGTGTCTTGCACTATGCATGGCACTACCTCCTCCTCTGCAGCATGGCACTACCTTTTCCTAATAATATCGAATATAGAGACTTAAAAATAAAATACTGCTCAATAATCAAATGATTGAACATGCGCATTCGATAGGACATATAATATGCCCTATCAAAATTTAAAAAATCACCGACCATTTTTTTTCGGAGGGACCTACAACTGGCGCTATTGCTCCCGCCTCTAGTTCATCGGACTAGCGAAGACTTTTGTGTTTTCTGGTTTAGGGAGACGATAGGGGGACAGACCTCCTCCTCTTTTCCCGCAGGAAAGCACCGACCAGCAATATAACACTAGGAGTTAGTGTTGTTTAATTACACAGTTTTTGTACTGCTCGTAGGACGAAAAATAAACAAATAGTTTAAAAGACTACTACTGCTAGTAAGGCGGACCGCCTTCTAGTACACGTGAACAAAGCTAGGTTAGTGTGTAAGGATCCCAATATTCTCTTCTCATTCCGTTCTCTATACCCACCCATTAGGGAACCGACGTAAACGCTGTTTTTGCTGTTGTTATAGGCAAAATAAATAAATAATATGATCGAATAGGTGGAATATTGAGAAATATTTTATGAAACCTACACACTGGTACAAAGTCAACTCGTGTGAGTTTGCTTCTTCTCTCGGTTATACCTGTGTCCGCTCAATAAAAACCGACCAAGTACGAGTTGGCTTCGCATACCGAGGATTACTGTATCGACGTTTAGCGGGCTTCATTTAGAATAGAATAGAATACAATAGAAATATATTAATTCTCTGCTTCACAACACCACAGACAAAGTAAACATAATATACTACATAAAAAGAATTGAATTTGAATTAAAGTTATCACGTTCTTACCTATCGTTGGTACGGACCCATGCCACCAGCATACAATGTTTAAGGCAAAGGGATTTATTTTAATTATTGTTACGAAATAACTAAGCTATTTTGCGACTACCAGACCGCACCAACTAGCATAGCTCATTTGGGTGTTGGCATTACCTCTAACAAAAATTAAGGCGGTGTAGCATAGGGTACAATTAAGTGTAAGTGGTACTTGTTGATGCTAAGTGCTGCACACTTATCGGATAGTAGTAGTGTTATCTGGGGCAAACGACAGTCGTTATGTTTTTTAGTTTTAGGTTTTTTTTAGTTTTAGATTTTTAGTATTAGTTGTTCTAGAAATTATGAAATGAGTACTTTTTGCTCATTAAGCATACCAGAGAAACATTTGGTAATAGGCAGCATAAGCGAAAAAGTTTTCTCCGAAAACAAAATATTTTATCTCTAGGAAATGAAGATAGCAACTAGAACATTGTAACGTACCTTGAGAGAGGACTTAGGACTCTCAGCCTATAAGGCACTGGTAGTTTCTTAACTAATAAATTCAAGATGAATGATGATGAATGAAGCCGTGGTAAAATCGAAACAACTACTGAAGCGTAGCACAAAGGAATGTCACAGAATAAATCTGTTTACGGATGAGATTTTTTTTGCAACTGCGCAACATTTTAACAAACAAAATTACCTTACTATTTTTGTTTTTATTCAAAGCTCCAAAGAAACTTCCCATCCCAATTAGTCGACAGAGTTCAGCGTGGGCATTATCGGACTCCAGTAATGGTTTGGTGAGTTAGCTATGAAGGAGCAACTGAGCCATATTGTTGTGAGAATGGTATCAGAACATCGGCTCAAGTGTATCAAGATGCCATTCTTGATGTCTTATCAAGTTAAGCCCCTTAATAATGCCACGTTCAATAACCAAGTATGGTGCTTCCAGCAAGGGTGTCGGGTCATAAAGCTCGGTCCCTGTAGACTTGGTTGGGAGCCAAATCACCATGCTTCAGCAGGGCTCAAGACAGATCGTCGCATAGTCCCACTCTCAATCGGCTGGATTATAATTTATGGTCAGTTATGCAGAGTAAAGCTTACTCTAAACACTATGATAATCTGGAGTCCCTAAAACAATCCATACGATTGTCAGTAAAGCACATGGAGAGAGTGCGTGCTTCTGTTCATTACTGGCCTCAACGTCTAAAGGACTGCCAATGGAAACCAATACGATTGAACTTTCATATTTTTAATTGTTTTATATTTCTGTATTAAACTAACACACTGTATAAGTATTAAATATTAATGACAAGACTAGGTATTCTATATACTAGTTGTATATATAATAGTAAGGTCCATTTCAGCGAAGCACACTGGTACTGGTACGACGAGGGGGGCCGCACTCGCTCAGAAAACAGCAACATGAACGCTATGTTGTCACGCCTTGTTGGGCATGTGTACACATGATCTCTACAACCTCCTAGCAATACACCAATATGGGTGTATGCTGCTATCTTCATATGCAATAATTTTTGCATAAGTATGTAATGGAGGCTACTAGGACAGCTACACTATCGCGTTTTGTTTGGTTTGTGAGTCTCCAGAAGCACATCGTAGGAGAGAAGTGATGTCCACGTCTACGTCATAATTATAATTATGACAATAGGCTGATATCTATGTGATACTACTGATGTAGTCATTCAAAGGCACCAACTATTCGTTACCCATGCTCTACTGTGAAAAATATCTCCGAAGAAATTGTGCAATGCTTGTTGTTAATCTATAAGTACTAATTTTGTTCTTATTCATCAGTTTCATCAGTCACTTTGTTCTCAGTCAGGGCAATATGAATGAATATTGGCTGTATTAATCAACTAAAAAAAATATCGACATTCTTAATGTTAACATAATAATTATGTTAAAATGTGTTCAATAAAAACAAAACAATAAAATTATTTGCATCATTTATATATTTTATGTAAGTTTAAAATCAGTCAGTTCTTTTGAACAGAATACGCATTTGGCACTTTATTCACTAATTAGTATGGCTTAATAAAACAACATTACAGTACCTGTGTACAGCACACATACATATATAGTACACAGTAGCATCTTATTGAAACAAACAAAATGGTGTAAATTTTATGGGTGTTCTTTTACGATTCTGACATTATCATTACACTTTAATTTTTATGCGTCCATTAAAGCCTTCAATGCGCTGTACAAAACGAGTAGATTACAAAGAACTACAAAGACGTCGTACATAATTATTTACACACTTACTTGAGAGTATATACAATGAGGCTTGCAGCGACTATTATCGCTTAAATCGTCATACATTATAAATTCAACAAGATATGGCAAGACAACTGTAACTGTAAAGGTCTTGATACAAGACCCTAACAAATTTGTACAATATTACACGAATACAATTAATATTATTACACGAATACAATTAAAATTATTTACAAATATTTGTCTTACTTAAACATATTCTTCGGACGGTTTTGGCGTTCCGTTTGGAAGTCTTAATGAGGAAGACATACGTCCATTCACTGAATCTGGTAACTCAGCAATGTCTTTAAATACACCAATCATACTTTCAAAATTTGGTCCCCAATTTAGCAAATAGTCCCATCCTAGCGTCCCTGGCGCGGGTGAGCCATTGGCTTGCCTATACAGGGCGGATCCCACGTGTGTTGCTAGATCATCATCCGATGCGACTAGAGTGCTAAGTGATCCCCTAAATGAAGAATCGAAGCTCTCATAAGGAGGTGGTAAGATTGGTTTCTTGTTATTATTATTATTAGTGTTAACACTCTGTCTTCTAATGTCATCAGTTTTGTCCGCACTGATACTATTATTATCATATTCTATTTCGGAACAAGTAAAGCTGTCGTTACCACTTTCATCGTCAGAACCCGTTGAACTTCTGTTATCAACGGGAGGAGAATGATGTCTATGAGACATGTGGTGTGTGACTCCCCCACCCCGTGGCGCCTCGCTTGAGCTCGATACTGCATCTAAGGTGGATACTAAACTAGAGGTTCGTTGTCTCGCATTCATTCTTTCGATTTCTTCAGCTGTTAGCCCCACTGCACCGGACCCAACAGAGACAACTTGAGATATTTTAGGTGTTGCACTAGGCGTTTTTCGTCCTGCGGATGAACTTTGGCCACTTAACTGGGACATGACTGGGCTATTTAAACTACGTTCACTGTTACTGTGTAAGGCGTCTTTGCCAACTCCACCAGAGCTAGAAGTCGTAGCCAATAAAGCACTTTGTAAAGGCTTGCCCGATATATCGTGTAAGGTAAGAATTCTCGGCTGTTGACTCAATTCACTACTGGGTGAAAGTCGGGCTAGTGGTGTGGTTTGGTGTGGTCTAGGTTGCGGAGGAGGCTGTGAACCTTGAGGTAATACTCTTGGTGGATATCCTCCAGTGTGATGGGGAGAGTGGCGATGTTGAGGATTTTGATGTTTGTGATGATATCCCGCAAGAGGTGGTGGCGTTGCCTTATATTTCCGAACTCCAGCATTTTCTCTGAATGTTTTGTAGTGGTAAGCTATGTCGATATCGGAAGGTGCAATAGAAGAAGCGTTTTCCAAGTCATAATGTTCAGGGATTTCTGAATTCATATCCATCCCACTAGGATGATCATGGTTATGATGTGAAGTATTTGCCGACACTTGTGGAGGAGGGTGATGTTCATCTCTAACACCCGGACTTTTGCCAATCACTTCCCGTTCGATAATGTCAGGACGCTGGGGCCTGGGTGGGTCTATATTCATTATTTCTCGATCTTTATATTTCTTCGATAATAGCTCTGGGCCAACTATATGTCCAACATTTCGCATTATATCTGCATTATCTGAAATATAGCTATTAAGGCTTGTCTCATTATTATGCATACCTCTTCCCATTAGACTATCATTAGTTCCGGCAATCAGATTTGGGGCATTTAACATAGCAGGTCCTCCGTTTGACTTTAAATGACTCTTGTTACCTTTATCAGGACCATCACACTTATCTTTCCTCTGTTTTCGAAGACGAAAAACTATGAATGACACAAGTATAGCCACAAGTAAAATAACAAAAAAAGAGATCACCAGTGCGAGTCCAATATTCAGTGGATCTGGACTTTGCGCTAGACCCACACCGAAAGTTGTATGACATCCTGATAATATTTTACCAATGCGAACCACGTCCTTAAAAATACTTCCATTACCAGTAAACGGTTGTAATTCATTGTTAATGCTAAAATTTGCTAGGCAACCTTCATATTTATTGTAATTTGGAATCCATTCTGATTTGAGGCCACCCAGGGAAAGAGTAGTTAAGTAAGGATCAAGAAAATCGTGTACACTAGCTGAGTCAAGTTCTTCACCTACGTTAATATTATCTACGATTAATCTTATACTTCTTCCATGAGAGCACAATGTTATGTTGTGCCAGTATCCATCAGCAGAATTAAAGTTATCAGACTGACTAACGTTAACAATCGAATTTTGTTTGGACGAATAACTTATCCTTCCATTAATTAATTCAATTAAAGTGTAATATTTATCAGTGCCAGAATAAAAGAGAACGCCGTCCTTTTTCTGGCTTTTAAAGAAGAACGTTAAATGTTTGGACTGATTATTAGTTTTTACATAAGCCTTACTGATTCCTTTTGATAATTTCCTGTTCCATACTGTATTTCCACCATATATAGTTTCAAGTAATTGCATCCGTCTATGTTTTTCAGATATGACATAAGTTATTACACCATTTTCACCTGTTGAAATACTTTGCAGAGAATTTGAGCAGTCGGGGGAAGTTAAGCCATCACAATCGCAGTAGTTTGTTTTCCATCTGTCCAAACATTTCCCACTCCCACAAATATTTTCTTTGAAACACGTTCCCTTTTCTGTTCTATCGCAGTTAGGCTCTACCCCTCGGAAATTCAAAGGATTAGTTAGGTTCAAAATACGCCCGTTGATAGTCAGACTGTGCATGCAACCCACAAAATCATCAGAATGGATTTGACCCGGGCGTTCCAGAGCAGGGTCAGCCTTGTGTAATCCTCCAATAAGAAGTGGCTCATTGTTAAAGTTCAGCGTACTGCAAAATAAGAAAAACGACACTGAATGGATAGTTTTTTATGTGCAAAAATAATAAAAAATTAATTAACAATTTACTACTATTTTTAATTGTGGTATGAAAATATTACTGTGTGGAGGAGGCAATGCATGTTAGAATCGTGATATGTGGCGCTCCATTCGTTCTGCCTGCAGCATTAGTGTACTGGCGTGGAGAAGTGTGTACATTTTTCTACTAATATTTTTATTTATATCGTAATTTTTCAAGCAAATAAGTTTGGGATTTGGATGGAATCTCAATAACTTACCTATAAATTAATTTCTGTCACAAAAACAATAATGGTTTTCTAGTATACAGTCCCTAGAAATTACTACAGCAGTTGAAATAGCTTCTAATAAATTATTTTAGAGACAATAGAAGTGGCCAAGTGTTGTAGAAAGATAAATAAGTTATTACCTCGTATTACGGCGATTATGATAGAAGATATCTTTAAATTATAAATACTGTTACACGAAATGTCAAAATAAGTATTTGCCAATAAATTATTGAAAATATTAGGAATATGTTCTTCTTCAGTATAACATACACACTAACAATATAGTTGATGTCATGCTATTGTGTGCATTGTAACGTAATTACTGCATAATGTATAATTGTGTGTACTTAAATTCAATATTTATGATAAAATCTTTACACTTACCCAGCTTGGCCTGTGTCATCTCCGTAGCATGTGTCGTCACCCGGGTCACACTCTATGCAAACATCTCCATGGTCAGTACACGAAGCGACGCTAAGGGATATTACTCGACCATTTCTAGTGGCTATTAACTTATACCACTTTCCATCTGCAAGATTCTTTTCAGTGTCTATTAAAGCAACAGATGCTATAGATGTTCTAGCACCACCAAAGGAAAATACTGGTTTACCACCAAGTAGCTCAATTGCAATAAAATCGGATCGTCCGCCAGTTTGAGCCCCATAATTATATAAAAGAAGAGAATCTGATTTTGTAGTAGCAAAAGTAATCGTTATATCATTTGTTGATGCGTCAAGTGATGGAAATTGCATATATGATAATTCCCCAAATCCAAATGTGGAACTTTCACAGTGTATACCATAACGCCCATTGGAGCAACTGCATTTATAACCTGGCTTAAGACTTATACAAATACCACCGTGCATGCAAGGATTTGGTCGGCAAGAATCTACAAGTGCTTCACACTGGTTTCCACGGTAACCTGGGCGACATAAACAAAAGAAGGAGTTTCTATCGGAGCTTTCTTTACAAGAACCACCATTTTTGCAAGGATTGCTGCCGCATACATCATCTCTCTCTAGTTCACATGTCCTGCCATCGCGACGTGCAGGACAGTTACATACAAAGTCGTGGCCTTGTTTTCTACATTGTCCACCAAAAAGGCATGGATTCGGAGCACAAGGATCTTGTCGTCGCTCACAATTATTTCCACTGAACCGATCAGTACAATGGCACGTATACTCGTGACGTACCAGGGGTGATGAAAGGATTAAAGACGCACTCTCAGTAATTTTAGTTTCCTCTAGTACTGTGAATCCGTCCGTACATAATCCTTCGTTGAGACATTTGTGTGTTGAGCATGGATAATATGGAACTGTAACTGTCTTTTTTAGTACTCTGTCTACCTCTGACTGTTTGGTTTTGAGATGACTTTCAATTAGTTCTTTTTTCCATACCTGCGTGCTTCCCTTTATCACCAATGTGACATCCAAATTTTCATCTTCTTCAATCAAACTATACAAATAAACGTATTCGTTTTCCTTTAAGCCATCTCGTAATATTTCTAAGACAGTACGGTAATAATGTAGCAAAAAATCTGAAGCTGATATATTGTTAATTCTTGTAGTTATAGATTGTTCGACTGTGTAATTATCGAAAGAAAAGTATTCTACGCTGATCGATGATATAACATCTTTATGAATACCATCATTTCCAATGACTGAGAATGAATAACCTTGTCCTGGCTTTATCGCATTTGTATAAAGATCACAACCTTTTCTGATGCTTAGTAACGACAACGTTTCGTCGGATGTGGAATCCTTATCTATTTTACATTTGTATTCTCCAACAATGTCTGGGTCATTAGGTCTTACATCCGCTATTTTTCCGTTCGGTGTTTTATTATTAAAGGCATAAACGAGAATATGAGCTGATCTTGGTGTAGGTGGATTGTCATTTCGATCAAGTACCTTTATTTGTATAGAATAATTAGATTTCATTACTGGAACTCCACTATCTTCTATCTGAATAATTATTTCTAAAAACGGCGTAGCTTCTCTATCAAGCTTTTTAGTGGTCATTATTACGCCCGTGTGTTTATAAACTTTTATGTAGTTTTGATGTCTGCCTCCAATAACACTATATGAGAAAGGAGCGCCATTAGGCGGTAAGTCTGGATCCTTTGCAGATAACGTTGTAATGCTAGTATTTGGTGGTTCATTTTCATATACTGCTCCATCAAAGTTAGTGATATCAAATAACGGACCATTGTCATTTATATCTGTTACAGCAATTTTTACTGTAGTTGTTCCGGTTTGTGGCGGTGCACCTGTGTCAATGGCGCCTACAATGAGCGAGTATGTGGATAGTGTCTCACGATCTAAATGTTTGGCAACCTGTATTTCGCCGCTTTGAGGGTCCACTTTGAAATCTTGATTAATGTTTCCACCAATGATTGAGAAACTGAACTGATTGTTCTGCGGACGAACGTCTTTATCGATAGCTTTCACTTGAATAACTTCTTCACCAATTGTTGCCCCTTCAGATATTGTTGCTTCATAGTAAGGCCGAACAAATTCAGGTGGGTCGTTGCCATCTTGAATGGATATAATAACTTGCGCTTCATCAGTATCGTTGCCTCGGATACCCCCAGAATTTTTGGCTAACACAGTGAGTATAACTCTGTTTTGTGTTTCTCTGTCTAAATATCGTGCAACTCTAATTACACCAGTTTGAGAATTTATACTAAATCCTTTATCATTACTCGATCCAACTAATAAATAATAAATTATCCCATCATCGCCAATGTCTTGATCAGTAGCTAGAATAACACCAACGTTAGTTCCAACATCAGCGGATTCCGAAACATCAAAATGAAAAACTGGTTGAATGAATTTGGGATAGTATTCGTTTACACCAGTGATGTGAACTGATACGGTTGTTGTACTTTTCATTACTGAATCTGGATTAGTGGCAAGTATTTCAATATTATATTTTGTTTTATCTTCGTAGTCGAATACTTCTTTTGAAAATATATCGCCAGTATCAGTATTGATATAAAATAACGATGTCATGTCATTTTTAATACTATACTTAATTACAGCGTTTTTGGGAGAATCTATATCAGTTGCTTGGACTTTGAAAATGAAACTGTTTACCTGTGAATTTTCTGGTAAGTAAGCTACATATTGTGTTTGATTAAATTTCGGTGCATTATCGTTAATATCTGTTAATATTACAGTAACGGTTGCCGCTGTTTCCTTTGGCTTAAAACCAAGATCTTTTGCCGTAATATTTAACTGGTATTCTTGAATAACATCATAATCTAGTGGTCGAAGAATGCTTATTACACCAGATATAGGATCAACGTAAAAGTCTTTTTCTTCATTTCCTGATGTAATCGCATATCGAATTATACCATTCGGGCCATCATCTTCATCGTTTGCTCTTAGTGTTAGTATAGCTGAACCAATAGGCTCATTTTCCGGAACGATAACTTGATAACTGAGAGCTGTAAATTTGGGACTGTGATTATTTTCACCAGTCACTACAAATACAATAGCTGTTTCATCCCATTGTGGTGGTATGCCTCTATCCACAGCTTTTACTTTTAGTTCATGATATTGTCCAGCATAATAAAATTGCTTACTAACAATCACCCAGCCACTTAATTTATCTATAGTGAAATATGTACTACCATTACCCCCTGCTACCGAATATTCAATTTCAGCATTTATTCCAAAGTCTAACACATCTATAGCTTTCAATTTTATTACTTTTTCTCCGAGGGTTGAATCAAGTGGGACCGACAAAAACTTCTCGTGGTCCATAAATTTAGGCTTATTGTTATTTGCATCTACGACATTAATTGTTACGAGACATTCAGACGACATTGGTGGCTTGCCGTTATCTGTTGCCACTACTACGACCGAATATGTATTTTCAGGAGATGTATCTACAGATGTTTTTTTGTAATTCATAACAAATTTACTTAAGATTTCTCCTGTTGCTGGATCTATCGTAAATAAGTCTGAAGTTTGTTGCAATGAATAAGAAATTATAGAATTAGGACCTTGCTTATCTTTATCTGTTGCAATTACTTGGCCAACAAAGCTGTTTTTCTTTTGCAATTCTGGAAAGTTAAAACTATAATATGAATATTCAAATTCAGGGGCGTTATCATTTTGATCTTGTATAGTTATCGTCAGTGGAGTCTCAGATCTCCAGGAGCCATCAATTGCTGCCACCTTTAGTACATATTCATCTTGTAATTCTCTGTCCAAGGGTCTAGCAACTGTTACGTTTCCACTGATTGGATCGATAACAAACTTTTCGCCTGGGTTATCAACGAAACTGTAGGTAGCATTTGCATTAACACCTGTATCTAGATCAGAACTAGTTACTTTAATTACGAAGGATCCTATTTCTGCATTTTCTGTAACATTTACACTAAACAGCCTCGTAAAGCGAGGTGGATTATCATTTTTATCTAAAACCGTTACTAAAACAGTTGATGTACCAATCAACTGCGGGACTCCATTGTCAACTGCTTCAACAATAATTTCATAAAATGATATAGATTCTCTATCTAGTGCAATATTTGTATATATCTCTCCACTAGCTGAATCAATAGCAAATGTTTCTTCGTAATCATTTACAAGTTTAAATGATATTCTTCCATTTTCATTTGAGTCTTCATCAGTAGCTTCAATTTTTACAACGGATTGCGGTGGTGACTCTTCTTCAGGAACAGTAGCATTGTACAAGGTACTTTTTATAACAGGAGCATTATCATTTGCATCAGTAACTTTGATTTGTATCTCAACAAATGATTTAAGTGGTGGATTATCAGAATCTTTCACTTCAAACCAGACATCATACAATGGCATAGTTTCATAATCTAGTCCTTTTCCAGTTATGAAAACTTCGCCACTCATCGATTCTACTCTCAATGCATCTCCGACATTTCCCCCAGCTATAGAATATTGTAACATACCGGCAGAACCACTCTTGGGAGACGTCGCTGAAAGTCTAGTTACCAAAACGCCTTCGGGTGTGTCTTCAGAAAAAGAAAACGTAAGTTTATTGTTCACCGTGAATTTAGGAAAATTCTTACCAGATTTTGGCACAAGTATTAATTCTGCTGAACTTTGTTTCGGAGTAATACCACTGTCGCTTGCAATAATTGTAAGTTCAATGTTCGGCATATTTTTATCTTTGTATTTCATTAAATTCTCTTTAGCTTTTATAACACCTGTTTCTCTATTAATAATAAAGAAATCCCTATGTTCACCGCTTAAACCGTAAAAAATCTTTTTATTAAGTCCTACGTCAATATCCTTAGCTTTAGCTCCAAATATAAAATCTCCCGGCACAGTTCGTTCCGAAATAAATACTTCATACGATGGCTGCGAAAAAGTAGGTGTATTGTCATTTTCGTCTTCCACATATATAGTTAGATTTACAGTTGCTGTTTTTGGGTCAGTTGTAGATGAATCTTGGGCCATAATAATTAAATAGTAAACATCCCATTCTTCTCTATCTAGGCTTGTTTGTGTTATAATAACTCCTGTTACTGGATCTATAGAAAATCTTTCAGACTTCTCACCTAGCAATGAATATCTTACTTTGGCATTATTTCCAATATCTCTATCTGTTGCTTGAGGAGAAAGAATAACAATACCAGGAGGTAAATTTTCTTTTACTGTTGTCTTATAAGATTGTCTTTGAAACTCTGGGCTGTTATCATTCACATCTTGAACAAGAACTTTGACAGTGCCAGAACCAGTTAGTGGAGGTGAACCTGAAATAAAACCCTTTGAATATGTACATAAGAACCACAAGTACTTAAAAGACTACTCTATAATTACTTTATTCATAAACCAACAAATAAGTACTAAAGTTATTTGAATCATCATTACCTGTGTCCATTGCCACAAGGGAAAGTGTGTATTCGTCCTGATTTTCACGATCTAAAGTCCTTAGTAGTGATATCTCTCCTGAGGAAGCGTTTATTTTGAAAAGATCTGTTTCTCCTTCCTTTATGAAATACCGGACTTGGTTGTTAAACGGTGGTGAATCAGCATCAAAAGCATGTACAGATAGAATGTAACCACTGTTGGGTGGGATAGCGTTTTCCATTACGTATGCTAGGTATGGAGAATCTAAAAATGTTGGTGGATTATCATTTATATCTTGGATTGTTATAGATAGTTGCGCCGCGTCGAATCTCACATCCTCAGTAGCACAATCTTCTGCTCGTATACTAAGCATGTAACGAGATTTCCTTTCGAAATTTAAATTTTTAGCAACTCTCACTATTCCACTATCCTCAGAAATACTAAAATCTCGATTTTCATCACCAGAAGCAATAGAATATCGCACTCTTCCATTTATGCCTTCGTCTATGTCAGTTGCAGAAACCTGAAAGAAAATGACAAACATAGATGACAAAAATAAATAAATGTGAGATGTTATAAATATTTAATTATTGTATCAGTGTTTATTGGGGTTTAATCATGATCATTCAGGTCATGTGAATAATAATTGTATCATTTTATTACGTATCCAAAAAATCTAATTAGCTTATTATCTCATAAATATGCGGGGAATCTAGTCACATGTCCAAACTATTACAAAAGCTTAGTTTGAAGCAAGTTATACATAGCCAAGCAACTTACTTGTAAGACACTCGCTCCAATACTAGCATTTTCTGGAACAGACGCACTGTAAAGTTTTGGATCAAATACTGGACTGTTATCATTTTCATCCAATATGTTTATCGTTATCTTTGTGTTGGTAATATTAGGCGGATCTCCTCTATCTTTGGCAGTCACAAGTATGGAATAACTGGACTTCAATTCCCTATCTAATTTTCCTGTTGCTCGAAGAATGCCATCCACGTTGCCCAAAGAGAAGAATCCATCGACTTCAGAATTTGACGTCATGAAGTATTCAACGTAGCCATTTCTGCCTTCGTCTTTATCGATAGCTTTGACAGTCATCACAACAGTATTTAATGGTATATTTTCTAAAATTGACGTTGAGTTCGGAGAAATGAACTGAGGAGACATGTCATTCACGTCCTTCAGTTGAATTGTCACCTGAAAAGTACAAGCAAGCAAGTTATATAAAAAACAATTAATTTAAAGGTTACAGATACAGCGTGGAACCTATAAAGTGAAATCGCCATGAAGCTAATTACGTATCCCTAGTATATGTGAACATGGTTATAATGATCAAACAATTATGTGTTTTTTGTGATTTCAATTGTAGCATTCATAATTCTCTTTTAGCATATGTTTGAAGAATATTTTCACTCAATGTACAAAACATAACAAAAATCTTAACACAAACAATAAATGTCCTGAGCGAAACGTAAAAAATATTCCTTGAATCTTTGATCACACTTTACCAATATTAGCACAGTACTGTCAAGATATACACATCCCGTACGAGTGGACGATGTGTGAAGGTTTTTTTTACAGTTACGTTTGTTTGTTAGTTTATACGTATGTTTATGTCGAATCTTGCAAGATGAGCCTCTCTTTTTTATCTGACTGCTTCAGATGGATGGTTGTGCTATTGGGGGATATTTATGTATGTCTGGAAATTTTTATGCCCCCAGCCAGAACGGCTCGATGGAATTTAAGGTATCGTTAGATACGTCATGATAATATAATTAACTCTGGGTACATATGTACATAAGATTTTTTTTTTTTTGGTAATTTACAACTTAAATGTCAACACATATTCGTACACATTGTTTATATGAATGTGCGCCTCCATCTTCACGATATACGTCTTTGTGAAAATGGTTTCCTAGAAGGTAAAGGGCCGCCTTTTGTAAATTTATTTAGAAAACATAGACAACACAACAAGTAGGTTTAATTATATTGTAAGCAATTTTGCTGTACAATAAATAATTATTTGTTTATTTTTTATTATAATATAGTATGTAAAGCAGTGGGATGTTTTGTTTACCATTCAATAGTATGTTATACTATTGATTAACCATTAGTATTATTTTACTAAAGCAAACCGCAATGCTCACTTGTACTGTGGAAGACAGTTGTGGCTCGGGGGGCCTGGCCGAGTCCTTGGCCGTGACGATCAGATTGTAAGTGGGGATGGCCTCGCGGTCCAACAGCCCAGTGGTGATCACAGTGCCCTTCTCAGATATGTCAAAGTCGTGGTTGTCATCCCCCGCGCTGATCCTGTAAGTCAGCTTACCGTTCCAACCTGCAATGAGAATCATTCACGTCTATAAAGATAAAGATAAAGAAGACACTTAATGTACACAGTTTACATGTTCTAATGTTTTAGGGAGAGGTAGTGCCATGCCGCATTGGAGGAGGTAATGCCATGCATAGTGCATGACACTACAGCATCCTATGCAACAGAATTGGACCGGCACGACGGGGACGGACACACACACACACGCATACATATTTTTGCAGCTGAATTGAAAAAGTAAAACTAGGTTTAAATACCCGATTCTACGTCTGTGTCAAATTTTAACCATTCGTAACATTTTAGTGAAGGAACAATAGACATGGAACCTTTGCGTTTATATTGTTAGTAGAATTTTACTGACCAGAATCAATGTCAGTGGCGCTAACCGCTACTACCGATGAGCCCACGGGAACATCCTCCAAGATCTCATTGGAGAAACTCATGGGGTCGAAGATCGGGGCGTTATCATTGAGATCGATAACGTTGATGTAGACCGTCACGGTACCGGACAAGGATGGGTGGCCGCTGTCCTGCGCCTGCGCCACCAGAATGTAGTGCTGCGTCTGGAATTGATATTATTTTAGTTAATAACTATAAGGTACATTTTCAGAATAAATTAGTGACAGGTCCTAAGACCCGATTTAGTACGAATTAGTGCTTTACAGCCGAAGCGAGACAACACGTGAGCCTTGCCGAACTGCCTCAAAAGTGATAGGTATCAGTTCTAATGTGTGCTGCGTGCATTTTATGAGGAACCAGTAACCACTGGAGGCACAGGGGAACGAACTCGTCCTACGTCACGGTTATATAACCATTCGGATATAAATGGGTGTCAGTAGTTACCAAATGGCTCCAATGGTTCGTATGCTATAAAAAAAGATTTACAGGTATGCATAGTCAACACAGCATGCACATCCGCTGAATGAACTTACCAAAAACACTTTAAAGTTCGTTTTTTTTTTATCGCCAATAAACATCAGCATAATTATTATGTCAATCTTTTTCGCCTTACTCCCAATGGGCAACCGGCTACATACAAACCGCAAGAAACGCGACACGGAAGATGTCACTTTACGCTGTTATTATCTGAGCGAGAGCCTACTCTCCGGTTGTGCCGGCCCAATTTCGCTGCAATGAAGCATGCCACTACCTCTTGCTAAATGTCTTAAATATAACTATATAGCTATTTAACCCATTTTTTTCAAATCTGGTTTTGTTAATCGACTCTTAATGCTGCTACATCCATACAAAACAAATAATTCAAAGTTGAATGGAAGTTTATGTATTTAGTTTATATCTATGTTAATCTACTATAACGCGACCGTATGTATTGCAACGTTTACTCAAAACTGTCCTATTTAGTATATTTACAAACATTGTGGCTGCTGTAATAGAATATTTCTATTTTAAATGAGACCACACGGCCGAAGCAAAACTTCTTTAGTTATACGAAATGTAACTGGCTACAGTAAGGGGAGGAAGACATTATGTGTTGGCAACTCTTGTACACAATATACAATATTATACGAAACAGTTCTCACCTTCTGCCTTCACTAACTCGTACGTTCCTCTCAACTTCCGTGTATATATGTCTCTTTCTAACACCATAAACTTAAATCTACTACCCCCATTGGCCCCGTTGGAGCCCGTTGGCGTACTAGCCGGAGCCGGAGAGAGCGTTACGAAAAAGTTTGTCTTCGGAGTAGCCCAAGTCGACCATGTTTAAATATTTACTCAAAAAATATGCCGGAAAACATTAATCTACATGATCAATGGTAAAATAAACCCCCAACATGAAGTAAGAGCTGTCTAGTCGTATACCAATAACATTATCTAGTCGTATACCAATAACATTATCTAGTCGTATACCAATAACATTATCTAGTCGTATACCAATAACATTATCTAGTCGTATACCAATAACATTATTTTGTGGCGTCACTAAAAACGAGCATCACAGTGAATAAACGTTTCTTAAAGCCAGCATTTTATTTTCCGTTCCGGCGTTCTGATATTCCATATAATAGGTCACCGAAACCTCCCAACTATGACAAGCTCTCTCATTCGCGGCTCGTGAAACGAGATGGACGCTTAAAAAACAAGCAGCGGTCCTGGAATCCGGCTCCTGGATGTTTTGCGGACGGCCGCTTTGTCAGACATTGTTCGCCCCTTAATTTCGATAGCGGATCGAGTGGGCAAATGCCGAATATGATGCCCGACGCCAAAAAAACAGAGCAGGGACGGAATTAGCAGCTCTCTAGCGTGGTACGAGGAATTGGCGGGCGGTCGAGAAAACGAATGTACAACGAATTGTTTTTACTAATTAGCGGGCTCGACTGACTTGATGAGGACTCAGGCCGTGCGAAATACGAGGAATCCGCAGAGCTGAGGCGTGGCTACACGAATACACTTCACGTTTGCTCAGCGACGAACTTGGAGACGAAGCCGAAGAAAATATAGAAATATTCAAAACGTCTACAAACATAGACAACAGTACAACTTTTTGATTATTATTTATTAATGAGCATTCTATTAGATTCAAGACATTTAATAAAATTATAAATTAGTAGGCTCGTTCAACTGCAACCACAGAGGAAATTTCTGAATTTGCACCGTGACTACAACTGTAACTAAATTGCAACGATGACTGATTAAAATTTGAAGGCTATCGCTATATAGTGTATTTATTTGAAGGCTATCGCTATATAGTGTATTTATTTGAAAGCTATCGCTATATAGTGTATTTATTTGAAGGCTATCGCTATATAGTGTATTTATTTGAAGGCTATCGCTATATAGTGTATTTATTTGAAGGCTATCGCTATATAGTGTATTTATTTTAAGGCTATCGCTATATAGTGTATTTATTTTAAGGCTATCGCTATATAGTGTATTTATTTGAAGGCTATCGCTATATAGTGTATTTATTTTAAGGCTATCGCTATATAGTGTATTTATTTGAAGGCTATCGCTATATAGTGTATTTATTTGAAGGCTGTCGCTATATAGTGTATTTATTTTGAAATTAATAGAAATAAATATTGGCTAGCGTTGTTTTGCCAGGTTGGGTGAACAACCTTTATCACTTAGGGTTGTGAAAAATAGATAGTAGCCGCTTCTCAGACTAACTGAATTTGCATATAAAATTTAGATAAATTATGGAGTAAAGTAACTAACATTGTGACACGAGAATTTTATATATAAGATGTATACTCATTTGAATTTAATATGTGTATCAATATTGCAATGGAAAGAAAGAAACGTCCACACTAACGTCAAAACTACTAACCATTGACTTACTAGAACGACTTGCTCTCTACTTAAATGGATCTTCCTAATATTGTGCTACAATCGTCGAGAACTTTTGACATCAAGGCATATATGTTGTACAGGTATGCCCTCCTTCCCTCCCCGCCAATGGTCGCCCGCACCGCCCGCCAAAGGCCACCGGAAACTCACATACCGTACCCTAGCTGCCAAGTTGCAGCTCCAGATGTACCGGTCCTATTCGGCTACAACAGTAGATGGCACTACAAATTTCGTAACAAAAACTTTACAACATTTTTAATCCCGCTGTCGACAATTATATACACAAACAACATCTTGAGCGTTGACTTTTTTAAAACTTAAAAGGCACGATGTTCATAAAACGAAGGTATTGCGGACATAAAAGTGGGTAGCATAAAATATTTTTATATTGGTAGGCAAAATAAAGGACCGAGTGATTTACGTCTATAGAAAAGTTAACGACATGTTTGTCATTTTACTGCAGCCTTGATGAGTATTACAATGAGTGGCTGCGCGGACGCAAAAAAACTCACATAAACTTCGAGCTCGAGTAGCATTATAAAAGGGACAGCAATATTATAAATCTTCTTCGTTAACGTTAAGCATGAATGATAGATTACTTTGAAACTAAAATAATGCAACTTATTGGCATGTGTTGGCAATCTAACGGTAGCCCGATGGTAGCCTGATGGTAACCCGATGGTAACCTTATAGTCAGTAATTGTGATTGCCCTTAGGAAAATAAGTCTTTTATACCCATAGAACATAAAGTCTTTTGGTGACTATCGACGCCCATGAACATCCGCATCATAATAACGCGACAACATTGCCCTCCTTCTCCGCGTACGAGCAACTGTCTTATCACAAACCGTACAAAACGCGACAGTATAGCTATCAATTTTAAGTATCATGTGAGCACACTATCACTTGCTAAGCTTTATTATTTACGTGCTACTTTTGAATATTACAAATTTTAAATGTACTTTTTGTTGTGAATGTATTGTAATATGAGGTTCGATATTTAAAATTATTTTCGCTCGTATCACCTCGTATCACCAACTCAACTCTATGTTACCACATTATCAGGGAACGCTGAACGGATACACACGTTTGAGGTATCGTTTTTTTCTTAGTTTGGCTACCTGAGCAAGTGATAACTTTACAAAAAAATGGTTGGTCCACCATGTTTACAAGAAAAAAAAAACTACAGATTGTCATATTTTTAGTTAAAATAGCGAAGCCATTACTTACAAAAAAATGTAAATCTACAGCCTGTCATATTTTTAGTTCAAATAGCGAAGCCATTACTTACAAAAAAATTTAAGTCTACAACCTGTCATATTTTTAGTACAAATAGCGAAGCCATTACTTACAAAAAAATGTAAGTGTACAGCCTGTCATATTTTTAGTTAAAATAGCGAAGCCATTACTTACAAAAAAATGTAAGTCTACAGCCTGTCATATTTTTAGTTCAAATAGCGAAGCCATTACTTACAAAAAAATGTAAGTCTACAGCCTGTCATATTTTTAGTTCGAATAGCGAAGCCATTACTTACAAAAAAATGTAAGTCTACAGCCTGTCATATTTTTAGTTCAAATAGCGAAGCCATTACTTACAAAAAAATGTAAGTCTACAGCCTGTCATATTTTTAGTTCAAATAGCGAAGCCATTACTTACATAAAAATGTAAGTCTACAGCCTGTCATATTCTTAGTTTAAATAGCGAAGCCATTACTTACAAAAAAATGTAAGTCTGCAGCCTGTCATATTTTTAGTTCAAATAGCCGTTTATGATCTACTGGCGGTCCGTCCGGGCTTCACACGGATATTTCACGGATCACGAATGTACAAAAAGATCATCATCATCATCAGTCCACTGCTGTGCGTGAGCCACCCTCAAAGAACGCGAAGACGACCGATGTCCTGTCACTGATCGTCACGGACCGGCTGCTATGAAAACATAAAAATTATAAATTCATGGTAAAGATGAATCCATGGCATAGTAACGATAACAAATAAAAGTTATGACGGACCAACGTCGGCTAGTTGTTAATAATTTCTGCAGCTAAATAAAGATTTACTTTGATTTTTTTTTTCGAATAACTTTGGTGTTTTTCGACGAAACGAAATTTCACAAAAGTCAAAACCTTATGTATGACAACAGTTTTCGCTCAAATACCATCGGGTGCACAAGGTGTAATACTGATAACAGAAGGTAACCGACAATACAATGCTATGAACATGCATCAATATTTTTATAGTGACGCATTTTCGTTTCATCAAGTTTCAGAAAAGCTATAATTTATTCAAATATATCAATAACATTACACTATTGTGAAATAAATGTTCCTTACAATGAAACTGTTTCACGCTCACAGCAGCCAAGGTCACGAGTGGACTCACTCCACGATGGTTGCTGTAAAGCGTCTGAAACGTCGGGCTAGTTAAATAATTAAATAAACCGCGATAAAATCCGTAAAAGGAGTTTTATTGTAATATATTAATTCGCGGTAACAGAGGACTTCGATTAATGTTCCTGCCATCCTAAATGAAAAGAAAAAAACCTGACCGAGTCAAATTGAACAAGCAAAACGTTTAAAAACAAAATATGAGCTGCTTTTACAGTTACGCTGATTTCATTATGAAAATTTTGGCGTAAAATATAAAATGTGTATCTCTAAAATTATAATACGAGAATAATCTTGTTTTTATTTGTTTTAGGCCATTCCACCGGCCATTTCTTTTTCGCAGAGTTTGAAGACGAAAGTCTTCAACCAATGCTTTCTCGCGGTGATGACTTACGGGGCAGAAACATGGCCTAAGCGGCTGTGTTTCGGCCTCTATTGACGACTGATCTGCAAGTTTGCGGTAGCTCAACGGGCTATTGCACATGCTATGTTGGGTGTGTCTCTGTCCGACAGAATTCGTAACGAATTCATAAGACAGAGAATTAAAGTATCACGCGACGAATAGGCTCGCTGAAGTGGCAATGAGCTGGTCGCACAATTAGAAGAACAGATGGCAGATGGGTCAGTAAGGTTCTGGAGTGGAGGCCGCGTTCAGGAAAATGAAGTGTTGGTCGACCATTTGCCAGGTGGAAAGACGATCTCCATGCAGTAGCCGGTCCGAAATGGATGCGAGTAGCAGGAGATCGGTCGTCTTGGCGTTCATTGTGAGAGGCCTATGTCGAGCAGTGGACTGATAAGGGCTGATAACGATGATGATGGTGTGGCCATTCGATTGTTCTTTCTTTTCTAATAAACTTATGGGAGAGGAAAGAAGGGCAACGCACCTTCATGACAATAATGCCATGGCCATGGGCAAACTCTCCGATCGCTCGTTTGCTATAAGAAGAGTGTGAAGAGTTTGTTTATTTGAAGGCGCTAATCTAAGGAACTGCTGGCCCGAAACGAAAATATATTTTTGTGTTCGGTAGTCCACTTATCGAAGCGGGGTATAAGCTAAATACCATGACGCTACACTAATAGGATCGGAGCTAAGCTGGCGAAAGCCCGGTGTGCTAGTACCTAGAAGATTCCAGACATTCGGCAGCCACCTTATTCTTCACAATTATTTGGCTATGGCTAGTAAGGTCCTAATACACGCCACGTGGCGTGGACACAGGAAAATATGGTGTGGGTGGATGTTAAGGGACGGCAGGCAGTAAAAGCCTATTGCAGATATTAATACTATTCCTCTGAACACGCCCTATGATAAATGCACTAATGCATGTATAATAACTGCAATATTCTTACTCAAGCTAAACGATTTAAATATACAATAAATAATGTTTATATTTTTGTAATCGTTCTTTGATATTGATTTATATTTTAGATATTTCAAGGCATTCAATATTGTGTGTTAAAACGTTCTACTTTAAAAGCATTTTGCTGTTTCGCTACTAACTGATTCAGGCCAAAATATTAATGACATTATCAATTAATTTGGCCTTAATATTGTAGAACTGAATATGCATTGGCTCACGCAACTTCCGGAGCACATTGGCCAATGCGTAGGAACCTCAAAAATATGTAATCACCATTTTTAAACACAAATAAGACAGAAATATTTATATTGATTTCTTAAGTGTTGACTTATGTATTATTAATTTCATGAAAACAAAAAAAAAGAGATTTTTTTATACGTAACATTTTTCATTCCCGACCTTTCCGTTGCTCTATAGCTGCCAGTACGCCATTGTCACTCCCAGGACGGCTTTTTGATGACGGACGTCATAAAATGAATGCTAAACAATTTTGTTTATGTGAGCCCTGTGCAGGTGGGTTGTTCGAAACGTAAATTTCCCCACCCCGGCTGGTCCAGCCACGGGTCAATTCTGAAATTTATATAATCTGTGTAGCATAGTGATCGAGAGTACAGCCCGTGAAAAGGAACACAGGAACTATTTAAGAACATTGTTTAAGCCCTTAGTTACGAAATATACCAAGAGCGAAGAAGAGAATAAAGCTTAAAATTTTCGGGGTTTCGATTTGATCTATCTCGTAAGTGCAGTGTATTGTTGGCAAAAATATGTTCTACAAATTTTATACCCCACGCTTTTTCGAGATCTACCACTTTTGAGATACACACTGAAAAAATACATCTTGCCTCAAAACTAGAATGTACCATAAAGATTGATGATGATGATTCATGGAACACTAATATTGAGTTTAATTTTGAAACTACAGCCTGCATTACAACACTGTAACATCGGGTCAACGGCCCGGCTCTAGATCTGTGTTGAGATAAATTTATCAACCGCAATGTAAAGGTACACCGTGATATCTAGCAGTGGACGCTGGCCTTCGAGAGGCCCCAACCTGTCGTCACGTTTAGTTTTAATGAAAGAGCTTTTTATCACAAGCGATCCGACTCGTCCTTGTCGCTAAAGTTGTCTGAACGCAGCTACCAAAATTCACGCTGGCACAGGCCCAGCAAAACCGATTTCAGGCTAATCGCAAATTTTTCATGAAAATTTTATTGAAATATGGAAGGCTTTTATGGTTCATTAGGAACATAGAAATATGACTCAAATTATATACATAGAAAAATTACAAATGGACAAATACTCATGCACCTACTCCACTTACAATAAGTACAAAAAAACTTACTAATAAGGAATCCCACATTAAAGTTTAATAACTTTTTTCAATCCACCTGTCGAAGAATTACGATAAGTAGTATTTTGAATTAAATTAAATACGACCCCTCAACGTACATTAAATTAGAATTATATCTTAATAGGTAAATAAATCAACTTAGAAGAAAATTATAAAACCTTGCTTATTATACGCGAATACATTATAAATTATTTAAGACTTATAATTATTGAGTTAATGGATAAAACTTTCATTATTTTGCTCCTTAACTTCCATAAAATTTAATTGCAAATGTGTTGGCATTAATAAGATGGCGCCTAGATAATTAGCTGATTGAATATTATTTCAAATATGTTTTTACACGCACAACGGATAGGTAATATTACTATAACACCATTGGTAATTCTGATAAAAAAATCTTCGTACATCTTTCGGGTGACCATAAATAAGTTAAATGAACGAGACAATCCTATTATTCGTAGACGTCGAAATTGCGTGTAATTATATACAAGCTGTTCGATTAATCGTGGAACAAACTTAATGCTTGATTGTATCCAAATAAGTATGCTACATCTCCTTAAGGTATGGTCAACGGCCTGCCTTTAAATTTGTGGTGGAAAATTTATGAACCCCGGGGCGCGTGTTCGTGCACGTTTCTATAGCGAAAACTAGCACAAAAAGCGGTCTGCCAAATAGTACTTGCGATAGTATGCAGCTATCCATTGTAATATACTATAAATATATATTCGCTTCCCAAGTCTTTGTAAGCGTTTATTCCTTAAGGGATGATTGCAAGAAGACAATGAAAGACGCGTTTCTTTGTCACTAACAAAAGTATATGGTATCTGTTTTTATTTTATATTTGCTCGTAAACACAGGTAATTTAATCATTAGCACGGTTCTCTTAATCACAACTTACACTTTAGTTCCTTTTAGATTTCACTCACAAAGACTATGAAGTGGAATGAAGCTTAAATTCAGTTTATGGAGTAATATAATGTTGTTTCCAAATAAAATACTAAATAAAATAATTCTTGATCCCTTGTTTTGTCACAATTAAGACATTTTTAGTTTAAAAATATGACTTATTGAAAGATGTCCTTGCATGTAACATTTATTATATTGTGCTAATATTTATTGAACATGACTTCCATCTTCAAGTGGGTGTCTGTATAGCGCTAAAAGTATTTAACTAAAGGCTGCTCTTATTTTTATCACACCACCTCGTTCTAATAGGCAATGTAAACCACAAAACAGCCAACTGTAATCTGTCCCATAATAGATGAAACGTTTGGATAACTTTTTTTACTACTTTTTTTCTGGTCGTAGTATTCTAAGTGTTCATTGGCGATAACCTTATATATCTATCCGCAGCATTATAAATAAGCAAGAGTGGCAGGTTAATGACGGTGTCGAGGTGTGGAGTTACATAACATGGCGACTTTGATGTTTCTTCGTGCTCGGAGAACTATTGGCTAGGACAATTATAAGAACTGTTATGTATATTAGTCACTTGGGAACACTGAGGTGTAGCAGTGTTTAAAGTTTTTATTTATGTGTAAATTGAGACATACATTTTTTTACATAGAAGGTAAAGTGGCGTTGTTATGTTTATGGACACCCGCCCCGCCGGATTACAGTTGTTATAAATTAATAGCGTCAACCAATGTCTGTCCGAGTGATCACGTGATGACAGCCGAACGTTAATCAGACATGTGTACATTTTGAGAGCCGTATCCAGTCGTAAGCGTATAGAAAAACTATAAATTAATATATTTCACAACAAATTAAAGTCAATCGGATATTCAAAATTTAATTTTAAAAATGTTTCATATGTTTCGATATTCTGTTGACGAGAAACTTCCGCTGGCTATTACCAGTGATATTAACAATCTAAAAATCCTTGCACTTGTCGCACCACGCTACTCAAGCCGCATGCTAGTACTGTGAGGGCTTGTGGCACAGGTACTAGTCAACAAAAATATATTTTCATATAACTTTTATATATTTAAAATTGTTATTATGCACTAGACGTAACTTGCGGCTTATTTTCTTTAGAGATTAGTAAAATTTTCATCAAAATCTCTTTAGCCATTTTCACGTCATGTCCGTCAAACAAACAGACTAAAATACTAAAAATCATTGTAACATGTTCTGATAGCGATTCTTTGTATCTTTTTGTATGTTTCTTCACCCTTATTAGCTTTATTATCTGTACACATAAACATGTACCAGGGCGAAGTCCGAGCCTGCGACCCCTGGTTGTACGTGACAAACTACCTAACAACATGTTACTACAATTGGGGGCACAAACCGCAAGTGAAGCCGCTATATACCCACCATTTGATGTGCGTGCTGTGAGACGTGCTGCATGAGCGAGGTGCACTTCTCCGGTCGCGCCGGCCCAATGCGGATGCAATGCCGACTACAATACTATATGTCTTAGCTGGATGTGAAAATAAACAGCTCGCTCAGTCTTGACGACGGTTTTTTTTTTGCTCGAACCGGTATACTTATGTGTTGCTATCTTTCTTTCCAACCTTTGGTCAGCTCATTCAATTGCTCATTTAAGTTGCTCTTGACTGTACAGCAATATGACTTATGACGACATCTATTTTTTACGTTTCTCAATATCCTATCCATCGATGGTTTGGATACTGGAGAGAATTTTTTGTAATTTTTTTATTTTATTTTATAGGTATAAAACGAGCATTCGTAACCTTTCACTGACTACTAACGTCCATACATATCCGCATTATAGTTGTGTAACTGCATTGTCTTCCGTTCCCCAATGGGCCACAGGCTACTCACAAACGGCACGAAACGTGCCAGCGAAGCCGCAAATCCACAGTGATGGTAGCACTGTGGCATGACCGAGGAAGTACATCTCGCTTATGTGATGTAGCCAAAATCGATGGTATTGCTGTCTGCGTTTTCTGCGAGTTTGTAAATGACGAGAGGAGGAGGCCAACGCACCTCCTGAGTCATGCGGATGCTCATGGGAGCGAAGAGTCACCGCATGACTTCGAGTTCATGTTTGCCCCCTCCTACAATAAAAATCATATTGCCACTGCTATAAATAACCAATATATATTAAAAACCGCTTCTACTATTCACTCGTTTAATGTACTATATATATTATAGATGCAAACATCTATACAGAACTCATGAGCGGACGACCGGCGGCTATGAACATCCGTATAGTGGTTATACAGAAGTGATGCTTTCCTTCGATCCTGCCTTTACTTGATCCTCGCGAAAATCACAAACTGTACAAAACTGCACTACTTTGCTGCTGTATCATGTGAGCCAGAGGTACCTATGCGGTCGTACCAGCCCCACTTGGATGCAATGCAGCATGATACTACATCTTGTAAATATTTCATAAATGTCTCTACATCTCAGTGTCCCCTTTTTCGTTATTTATAAACTCTGAACCTTACCGTACTTAGTCATTTTTCGGATATTTTTTTTAATTTACGCACAAATTCAGATCCCTTATGTCGATATTTACTTAAGATGTAACTGTTCTTAAAACCAATTACCAACAATTGGGGAATGTTAAAATTTTAATAAACAATTTGATCGCAATGAAGATTTCACGTTGATAATATGTTTTGATGTTTAGAAAGTAATATTTGATGGTACAGTTTGTTGTACGCGGCTGAAACCAGTCCGGGCCCGCTTCGAACTAGCGTTGCCAGGCGTCCGGAAAAGGGTGGACAAAGTTAGGTTTTTGCATACGTGTCCAGCCAAATTGATTATATGTAATTGAAATACCCCGATTTAAATAGGCGTTACTAAACGTATCAATACAAATAAAGGTTAGATTGATCTGGCACAGTTAGAATGAGGTGTTAAGAGTGTTCCTCAGCATGGTTCAAGCCTTGTCGTTACGATGGAGCTTGGTAGCCTGAAGTGAACCCAGGCGGAACCAATTGAACCTAGGGGGACCTTTGCGACCCACTTATGAGAAGAGGGGGCTAAAGAGCAGGAGGAGCAAGCGGTCTTGGATAAAAGGGGTTCAAAGGGCAACAGGAGGAGACGCTTTTGGGCAGGGGGCAAGGGGCGAGGATGGAAACCTCACCCCATTGTACTGTCCCAAAGTTGGTGGGGGTTGTCCTCTGGTGTGGGGCAACCCTACTGTGGAGGAGGCGTCGGTTCCTTAGGGGACTGACGAGCCGTCGAGATGCCATGATGATTTTTTGCTCCGGGGCACCTCAACAAAGTCGGCACTGACAGCACTCGCGGTGGTTTTTGAGTGTATCCGGTACAATATACCGCGAGCCCCACACATCACTGGACGTCACCCAGGGCCAGTAAAGGCGCCTAAATGCGTTTCCCCGCATAAACAAAAAAAAAACAAATAAAGGTGTTTAGAGTCTTTTCACAACCGGCGTGTTTGTATGTAGATAATTACGATTGTAAAGAATCTAGGCAATATGTGAGGATCGTGATATGCGGCACTCGATTCTTTTTGCCTGCCCCATCGGGGGACTATCGTGAATATGTGGCTGGTCTGTCCTACTGTTAGGTTTGGCGATATGGCTACCCTACTCCTAACCGCTCGCTTGTTTTGTGACAGATATTAACAGTTCATAATAACTAGATACTAGTTTTGAACTATACCAATAGCAAATAACTTCGCAGATAGACACGACACAATGTATAACAAGTATTAAGTTGAAACACATAAAATTCAACTTAGCAGAGAGCATAATATATAATATTCCCAGAGTTTTCGCATAATAATAATGACAATAATAATGATAATATCTGTGGACTTATCCCACCACGTTAGCCCAGTCCTGTTCTATGTGCCGTATCGTAAGACTTGTTACAAGTACTAGACAACGGAAATATATTTAATATATTTTTTATAAATTTAAGAAATTTTATAAATCTAAGAAATTTTATATATTTAAGACTTTTTTATTATAATAATACATATAATACATATATAAACCGGACCTAGGCGGGACTCGAACTCGCGACTGGCAACTGAGCTGGCCGGTCGTTTTCAACATGAATTTAACGACACCACAAAAGTTGAAGTCCGTCAAGACATTTAGGTTGTAGCTGTGATAAGGATATAATTAATTAACATTTTGAGGGGGCCAAACGAGCAAACGTAGCCTTTTGACGACTACCGACGCACGTAGTGTTTCCAATTATTGTTTTCAGGGAGAAGCATTGCTTGCTATTGTCTCTTCCCTCCAATGGTCACAAACCGCTCGAAAAGCGATAGTATTAGACAACCTGCCAAAATGACCAGGAAGTAGTTGTTTAATTGAATGACTGAGAGACATGAAAAGAAAAAAAAAGACCATAACCGATGGATTTTACACTTGCACATCTGGGCACTATTAATCTAATAATAAACTTGATTACTCACTAATCGGTTGCTAAATAAGTTATCTGCGTTAAACATAAAAGCGTTACATTTCAGATGATTTGGAACAAGTTAAAACAGGTGATAAAAATTGCATTTTCATATTGTTCTGTTAATGATATACCTATAATATATATTATTATATATATATTATTGGAGTTTAGTAGTCAACAGGTAACAAATAATGATTGCTGTGTTTCAGCTTAGTAATCTACCATAATGTGGGAATTGCCCTTCATGCGCCCAGTTGCGAGCTCCGGCTTTCAAGACAAGGTAACGTAGGAGCTATCATCGGCGAACAGCGTGTGCATGACATCCACCCCACCCTCTCCCGAGGGATCATTGAGTGCTTTACGACACACTTACGACGGTGGCATGTGAGTAAAGTACTTCCCCAGTCGTGTCGGTCTAATTCAGCAGCTACATACACACAGATATACACGAGAAAATAAGACTTGCATCCATCCCTCCCACGGTAAGTTCCTTACCTCCTCGTAGTCGAGCCTAGCAGTGAGCGTGAAGAGCCCCGTCTGGGGGTTGAGTGTGAAGATGTCGTTGGCCCAGTCGGATATGACGGTGTACGTGAGCTGCGCATTGGCGCCGGAGTCCAGGTCGCTCGCCACGATCACGCCCACGATGGAGCCCCGGGCTGCGTTCTCCGGGATGTCGAAGGAGTAGGCGCTCTCCGTGAACACCGGAGGGCTATCGTTCGTATCCGTCACCTAGAGAACAACATCATTATTTTAGAATTTCTTGTATTGTATGAGGAAGACTGTAGAGAAATTTTTTTCGAACCTGAAAAAGAAAAAGAGAAGAAAAGCCAAATGCAGCTTCACCGGATATGAGTACTTGTCTGGCGTCGAGACTGGGTGTGGGGTCAAAAAGCCATGTCGTAGCTCATGTACCAGAATAACCCATGAATTTATTAAAACACATAAATTTTCCCTCGTGGTGTTGTCTGTGACATAACACAGATTGTAGCGGAATATCGTAATTGCCATGCAATGCTCGTGGATACTGAACACTTTAATATTTTTTTAAAAATATTTACGTATATTTATGTGAAAGTTAAAAACATGTGAGAATATGAATATCAAAAGCTATATTTGATAATAACTACAGAATATAACTTCGTACACTTTGAGTGCCTCGCGTTTCAACAGCAGGTTAATAAAATGAAGAAATGTGTAGAATTAATAAATTCTAAACTTGTTTTTACATATTCAACACAAGGATATAACTTCATCAAATAAAATTCTACATTCACTTCATCATAACTAAATTTACACATACATAATTTATTTATATGGCAAGGCGACAAACGAGCAGCCGGAACTTGAAACCTTCTAGTTAGGACGCCCAACGTCTTCACAATCAGAATAGAATAGAATTTCATTTTTCAGTTAGAGTTGGTCACGAAAAACTCACACAACGGACTAAATGGGAAATAATTTGAGATTAGTTTGTGATCAAATGACACATGAACACATCTCCTCTTCATGACATGGGACTCAGACCATGGACCATGGCGTATGATCTGTGGCTGAACATCCTCACCAACAAGGCCTCACGGCATACCGGACTCCATTGCGTCACCCGAACTTAGTCCGTTTCCTACTAAAAAAGCGATAAAATTTTAAATAGCTAACAAACATGTTGAAAGTTGATGGACAACATATTTTCTATAGTAGACCCGTAAATTTGAATGATAGTAAATATTTTATTGGCCCGATGGCGTTTATCTCCGTGGATGTATGTTGGATACGGGCGAATCGCCCACTTAATGGCACCATTATCGCTCCTTGTTCACGTCTGCATACGACCGGACGCCAACACGGCCATTCGCCTAATAATCAGTCACGATAGTCCTACGAAAATATCCAGCACAAATACGCTTAGGTATCGAGCGCGAGTTACCCTCATTAGAGGAAGGGGAGAGAGGATCCGGCCCCCTCGGTTAGGTTAATAATAGTTTCATCTAGTTTGTCTTACACCAAGGGAACAAATAATTATAATTGTCCCCGTAACGACCATAAACCTATCTAAACCCGTCATCGATTACCTGAGTGATTTGTTAGTCTTTCTGACTTTTACTATAGAAATACAAATATCTGGGATCCGGGTGGATCCTGCGACCACTGCGGTAACGTGCGTCTTGTACTCGCTACACTAAGTACTGTAAGCAATCCGCGTTTAACAATCATCAAAAATCGGAGGGTTATCTTTTTTTTATAG
>JAFELO010000552.1:579273-624251 GCA_017140195.1 Eumaeus atala | reverse complement strand
AGGGGGGGGGGGCACGAACAACTGGAGCCTATTTACGAACATCTACAAAATTACTAGGCCGATGCGTTGCCCTCCTTAAAATGGGACACCGACGAAACGCGACACAGCAGATATCACTTTACGACGGTATGATGTGAGCGAGTGGTACCTACCCGGTCGTGCCGTTGCATAGGGATCAAGAGTCACGCACGGCACTACCTCCTCCTATGCAGCATACTACCTTTTCCTATTCTCACTTTGGTCTGCATTAAAGTTCAATATTCTGATGATATAAATAATGTTAATGTCTCTTTGTGTGAGGTCTATGCCCAGCAGTGGACGTCCTGCAGCTGAAGATGATGATAAAAGGAGATGTAAGACATTCATTTGTGGTATTGGCCCACAAGGTGCAATACAAAACTGCGCTGTTCAGGTTGAGTTACTGCTGTATCAAATATATTGTGCAGAAAGACTCAATATATCACCACAACTGACATCGATTTAACATCATTATTCAACATGTCCACTCAACCGCACTAAGCTAGTTAATACTGCTTTTACAACATATTAAATAAGGATTTGATTTGATTGAGAAACTGACACCGTTCAGAAAGTCAGTAACCTGAAGTGGCAATGGTCCAATCGGAATGTACAAGGCCCCAGCCCGGGAGGGCCCCCGGTCAGTGCGCACACAGAACATAACAATAGTTAGTGAAGTGTCTCTATTCCGGGAGATGAATTTCCCACAGGCCCCCGATATAGTTACGGCAGCACATTATATAACCGCTGTGGTATGAGAGGTGGACTGCCAATTTAATTAAGGTCGCGAGCTGCTAGATGGTCTGGGCCAATGGGAAAGAGGAGTCTTTAGGAAACTATCGATGCCCAAGAAAATATTTAATTATTTTGCAGATGTGCAGCCCTCCTTCCTTTTTCCCCATCTTAATGGCAACTGTATGAAATGCAATGTATAGCAATCTCATTGACACGGTATCATATAAGCATTAGCTGGAGCTCTGGAACTGTTAGTCATTATGTTGATAGACAGCTAGCAAGATGGACCGGCGATATAGTATATAGTGGTTGCAGAAAAGCGTTTTGTAAGAAAGCCATAATAATGGTGAAGTGATAGCTTTGATGCCGTTGTGTTTCATAAGTATAACACACACCAATAAAACATGAATCCACTTGTGTCTGTGTCACGCCAACGTGTAGCAATGACTTTACAGAAATCAATTCATACGAGACTGTCAACCAAATAACAAGTGTAGATAATGGAGTGAAAATGTCACACCTTGCGGGAGAACGGGACGGCGGGACATTGAGGTGGTAAGTGTAAAACACACGGACAGATTAGTCGTGTCAACAACGTCAGCCATTCGCCACCACGCACCAGCGAGTGTGACGAAACGAGAACTTGTCTATCATGGGATGTATTTCATTATAAGAATGGAAACACATCTGTATACGCGGATATTAATGATCGGTAGCTACAACATAGCTGCGTGTACTCGTTGGAAAGCAAACGAGACAAGAGTGTGTTGGGATGTAATAAAATATGATGTGAGCGAGTCCTCGAGTCACGCCGGCCTATTTCAGCTACAAAAGAATGACATTACTACAAATTTCCAGTAACTAAGCCTGACATATTTAATTCCCTTTATATACAGTAATGACTACATTCTTTCATGCGTTACAACACAATTGGACAGGCCCGATCTACGTCGATGATACCCTCGTAAAGTGACAGCTATGCAATAGTGTATCATGTGGCTTGTGAGTGCCCAGTGGCCCGTTGGGGGCTTCGTGGTGAAGGAGGGCAAGGCATTACTGTTAATCGTGCGGATGACAATATGGTATGCTATGGTAATTCTATGGTATGTAAAAGAAAGTAATGGACATGAATCGATCCGTACCAAAGAAAAAGAATTACCTGGACAACAATCTTTGCATCAGTAAACTGGACCCCATCATTAGCTCTCACTACTACCTCGTACTCTGCCGTGGTCTCCCTATCCAGTGGCTCACGCAGCGTCAGCTGCCCCGTCCGAGGGTTCAGGGCGAACGGCGTCGGCTCCTCCGACTGTATGCTGTAGCTGATTGTGCCTATGGTGTCGGGGTCATCGGCGGTGATAGTGGCTATAGCCTGCCCCGGCGCCAGGTCCTCGGACGCGAAGTATGCTGGTGGTATGTTCTTGAACTCTGGCGGGCTATCGTTCTTGTCAAGGATGCGAACTTCAACCTGTAAACGAAAGGTAAATGATTGATAATGCCGTCAGATATTTATCGCATTTACGGACGTTGACAATAGCATGAACATAAAAAGCTACTAATATTATAAATGACAAAGTTAGCTAATATTTATTATTCATTCACGAAAAAACTACTGAACAGATCTGCAACTGTCGAATTATGCACTTTGTAAAAACAACTTAAATACATGCGCTTAAGGATGACATTTCAAAGAAATATATTTCATTTTAACACATCTCGAAAAAGAAAATCTGCATTATAAAAACAACTCAAACTCATACACGTTACGTTGACATTCGGTACGGTGCGTGCGTCTTGTGACAGCTTGACCCTTGGGATGAAGAAGAAACGAATCATTTCACCAGTTATTGGTTTTACAAAAACTACTAGGGTTCTTAGTAGCAAACCACGATCAGAGCAAGTATAAGAATTTACTCGAAGTAAATAATTAGTATCTCACTTACAATTATGTTACATTCAGTGTCGAATAATGAATTTCGGTTTTAAATAAAAAACCAAAACAAATGGAACGTATTAAAATGTATTTAAACATTCTAAAGCGACTTGTACTCGAAGAGATATGTTTTATTTATCAACCGAAGAAAATTCTTCCCACAGCGTCGGTAAAAACGGAAAACAAAGATTTCAATTTCTTTAATGTCGGCATATTTGCCGAGACAGACACTTACAATAAATGCAATCCTCCTTAGTGAGATTTATTCATTAACAAAACATTACTGTCTCATTTACTATTATTAGTACATCCTGCATAACTATGTGTTATGCTTGTATTGATCACAATAAAATTACTAGTTAGACTGTTATAAAGATATTTTAGTGAACACTAAAAATTTAAAAATATATCAGAATTAAAAGGTGGATATTTTACTAAATAAAATATTTAATTTATCATATTTATAATCCTAATTAAAATTTTAAGAAATATTTGATTTTGTAAAGATGAGTTGAGATAAACTTTAATACGCATGCTTAAATTGGAGTGTAAACTGGTAATGCGTGACGAAAGCGTTATGAAAAGTGAGAAGTTTAGACGGAGATGTACGTAAGTTAGTGAACACAGAAAGAGAAAGATATATTTTTTAAAGGAGCACGAGAGAGAGGTGGGAGCAGACATATCCTTATCTCCTACCTCTTTTACTACGATCGTGTGGTATCAAGTAGACTCGTTTATTTATATGAATATGTAAAACAACAATAACATTCAAATAATGAACATATTTCTGTCAGAAGTCATTGGATTACTCCGAGCATAGAGCAAGTTCGGGTCGGCTCTAAGTCGATGAACGCGATAAGATCGAGCCGAGCTTCGAGGCGCAGCCGGTGGACGTTTACAAAAAGCCGTCGGAACAAATCTCGACAAGTCGATAAAGGGACAGGGTAGAGACTAAAACCACCAGTTTCGTCATATCCGAGCGAAGCATTCTCGGGCACAATGGGCACCCGTCACAGATAACAGACCGACTGAGGGCCCTGGCTGGGCATTTGTTACGATGACTCAATTGTTTCTTTGTTCGTGTGCAGTACTGAAGCTTACCCGTAGTCATTAAACATTAGGGAAGCGGCAATTTAACATGTTTATATTGACGAAATGGAGATGTATTAATAAAATTTACTGTCCAAAACACACATGGAAAATAAAATTATATTTTATTGGTATCATACGTTAGCACAACCGGGATTATTATAAAAAGTTTGATTTAGTGGAATTAATGATGGCCGTAAGAACAAAAGATGTTCGTATTGTCGGCCGAGGCCCCCTACAGTTTGTGTTTGAAATAATCCATTAGGGAAGAGAAATGACAAAACGTCCGTACAGTTGATTCACCTATTATTCATGTGTCGATAGTTAGTCATGTGTCGATAGTTAGTCATGTGTCGATAATTAATAGTGCGCCTCGGCTAGATTAATATGAAACGATCCTGAACGGCTCTTGTCGATCATTGACATGCGATCCCGATGTAACCTCACGTGACGATGTATTAGTGGTGAGTATCGTATATGGAGATAAGAAGTAGTGTCGTGCTGCATAGGAGGAGGTAGTGCCGTGCATGGTGCATGACATTACATCCTCCTGTGCGACGGAATTGAGCCGGCACGACCGGGAGAGGTGCCTCTCGCACACTTAATGTCGCCATAATGTTCGTGCGGTTTGTGAATAGCGGATGGCCCATTGGGGGGAGGGGGGCATAGGAGGGTACACAAGGAGGGTAACGCATCGACATGATTATGCTGATGTTCATGGGCCTCGGTAGTCGTTGAGAGGCTCCAATCGCTCGTTTGTCACCTATACTATAAAAAAAGTATATATAAAACGTAAGAAAACGATATCTTTTGTCGATATATGTTTACAATTTTTTTATTTCTAGAACTCACAAGTTGAAGAAGCTACGCTTAGAATAAACTATTGCTCCAAATGGAATCCGGATTCTCACAGTTTAGATACACATGGCGATAGAAAGCTATGTAGGTACTCGTGCATGTTATATATGTGTATTTTTGAATAACATTCCTTGATCGTTTACGCTGAGTACTATTTATGGTTATTTAAAGAAATATGAATTGACCAATTCAGAGAAAATCACTGTGTAAGTATTCATTTTTACAGCAAAAGCTTCGAAACTCTTTCAAGTAAGACGCATGCACGCAGCCAGGACATTGTACAGAGGGTGTATCTAGAATCCAAGTGAGGAAATTTCAAATGTAAAATTCCACTAATTTCCACTATGAAGGGTAACATGTGTAGTAATGCACCCCCTTGCGCCCACTCTCAGACACGATGGACTAACACGTGATAAGTACACAAGATGTACAGGAAATTTTAATGGACCGTAGATTCATAGGTTGCATACCCGGCACGAAGGACCACAAAGAAAGGCTATCCACAAGTACTACATCGATTAGAGATAGTACTTCATCGGTGACATATTTGCAATTAATCTCATCGTGTCTTGCCCTTTTTATTCCCAAAATCTAAAACGTCTTCGTCGTTTTTGAACATAATGAAAAATTCACGGACATCAATCATTCTACTCATTTGCCTCTAAAATTCGACGTCACACTGATATCGCCTCGCATCACTTTTAATAATTTCCTCCCGACCAATGGTAACCGCGACCCGCTGCACTTGCCCGCTACAGCGTCCTCATTTATCATTCTGTGAAATTGATTGCAATTTCGTTAATAATCTTACATGACTCTTAATACGTTTCTGTCGATTAATTATAAATTCCGAAAGGTTTGCGTATTGTATAAGTAAACTATAGGGAATCACTAAATAATGGTATCCAATCTGAAGGTGCGTAGAATTTCCCTAGCTTTCTTTTATTCGGTGATATACGAGGAGAAAGTTCAACATTTACAATGTTGACAACGGTGTAATGATTTCTATTGGTTTCCAAAATTTGCATTAATTATGATGAAACTATATCTTATAGAAATCACGATATTTTTATAATTTTTGTGTTATTCCAGATTGTAATCAACATTGTGCTAAATTTCACTCAAATACGTTGAGTTGTTTATGTGCGAAGGAATAATGAACATACATACACGATATCGGTAAAATATAAGTAGCTACCTGATCTACATAAAATACAATTTAATAACATGTTGTCTCATAATTATATTTTGTTTAATATCTTGTCTCTCTCTAATACATACAATACAGAAAATGTTGTTTCGTTCTTTCCATTCTTATATTCATGTATTTGGATAAACGCACGTAAGTCTTATACAAAGTTGATTAATTTCCATAATAAAATAAAGCGTAGTCACCTGTAAAAACATTGTATTACATAATGTCTCAGTAGGTTTCCTACATTATGTTTCCAGATCACCTCTGTGTCTGTTAGGTAATCCAAATGTAACGTTTAGTGTTAGGAAACCAACAGGAAGTGAGCGGAGTTATCATTACCTCCCGTATAGAGCGGGCAGTACTGACGAATATGGTGGCGTCGGGGTTTAGACGCCCGCCGTCGTGACCACAGCCACCATACCCCCAGGACATCCACCATATTTCGTTAAGATTAACGACGGATCAAATGTTTCGATGAAAAAACTTAATAAGCGGGTACAAGCTCATTGGACTAGCGGCTTGTTTGCTCATTTCGGCTACAAAAACGTTTCGAGTTTATTCATTCGGAAGCGATTTTTTTGGTAAGGGAAAGTATGAGGAGTACCTTACAGCAAGAGGTAGTGCCATGCTGCACTGCAGCGGAATTTGTTCCGCTTGACAGGGGAAGTATATCTAACATAATACCGCCGTAAAGTGACAACTCCGATGTTGCGTTTTGTGTGGCTTATCAGTAGATCAGCCGGTGGTCCATTGAATGGGAGGAGGAAAAGAGGGCAACGCCTGGGTATAGTGGACGTTCATGCGTCAGCGTCTTTAGTCGTAAAAGGGCGCCGTTACTTCGTGCGCCCCAGTATAATATAAAAAGATATAGTACGAGTGAAACAGTAAAGTCACTTAGAGAGTAAACTCAATGCCAGTCGGAGCTGGCACAGAGATTCTGTAATCCTTATAACAATCGCAACAGATGTGAGAACCATGTTGAAGGCTATGTATATTTTCACAATATAAAGAACCTATTTAGAACAAAAAATAGTATAGTATTGTAGATATTTGTTTCTAGTACAAGGGGGACAAGCGAGCAGTCGGGGTGCGACGTCGCACCAGGGCCTACACAAGACATAGACATACACAAATTTATAAATTTATTGACATCTTTCCCTCCTCTTATGATATAACCGAAAACTCACAAATCACGCTCGCACACTCGACACGCGAGAGCATAGCTGTCCCTCTACGGCAGTAGCAGGTGAGCTACAAGCCGGACCGGAAGGTCGTGCCGGTCAAATTTAGGTGCAAAGCAGCAATATCCTCATACAAGACGTCTTTTTTATAGAATAGGAGGGATAGGATGCGTTGTCCCCCCCCCCCACCAGTGGGTCATAGTAAAGATGACACTTTACGGCGGTATTATATATGAGGTACCTCCCCGGTCGTGCTGGCCCAACTGCGCTGCATAGGGGGATGTAGTATTCAGACTAAAGGAGAACAATCTTTCAATACGTATAGACGTCTTTCATTACGTATAGAAATATAGAACGAATAGGCGTTCTATATTTCGCATCATCCAGAAAAAAGCTTCCATAGCTCAATTATCCACATTAATTAGACGAAATAATAAGCAACATACGTCGTACATACGTAATTGTGCAGTGTGCATTAGTATGCGCTCGGTCCGCCCACGCCGACTGCACCGCATGTAAAATATGCGCCTGCGCACCCCGGATAAAGTGCGCAGATAGCGGGCGACGCAATTTGCATCGCCTGCGGCGCAAATTTACCCCTATGTTTACCGAATCTCGGGAATTTCACGTCAACTCCAGATAGATATCTGCTTAGATTTTAGTGTTTAGTCTTCTTTACCCTTATTTAGGTATAATAAATAGATCCTTAGATTGAAATACAACATTTACATAATTGAATTCCGAATTATTCAATATTAAATATAATACTCAAGTCTATCATATTTTAAACTATTTCCTATATGGAATACAGTCTCAATTATCCAATAGAAATCCTGAAAAAGACCTTTTAAACTTATACTGCTCAGCGTAAAACTCCCAAACTAACGCTCCCTGGAAATTAAATAATCTGTGGTTTCTACACTAGGAAATATAATAATCAAACGTATTATATAATACATGTAAAATTATAGACAGTAAACGTCTACATTCCGAATGAAAAATCTCTCCTTAAACTCAGGCGAATCTCGAACATCACTATCACAAATAAAAATTTAAGAACACTATAATACGTTGAGTTAAATTTTTGGCGAGTTATAAGTAAATTGCATCGAGAATGAGAACAGTTACGGATGTCAGAGCGGAGCGGGGCCGTGGAAGGATGTGATGTAAATTAAAAATTCATGCTCTGAGGCAATGTAACCTGATTCACATTGGAGTGCGGGCCACAGGTTGATACCGGCCGTAATTACGCCGTGTATTTTGATTGATTCCTATAATAAATTGTATCTGCTCAGTCATCGTCAAAGCTTTGCAGTTCTTTTTCTCTTTTCTTGTACCGGAACTTATGTGGTGGAAGCGACGAGGCGCTCCATCGGATTGTTAAGAACACTCGTCGGGCGAAGAGGTTTGCGATCGAAAAGAGGTCCGAGGTCCTACTCTCCCGCAGATAATAGAGATGCATCCCGATGTGAGAATATTTATAATAGATAATTTAACTATTATTATAATGACCAGAGATACCGCAGGGGCCCTCAACCCCCGACCGTGACAAAGAGGGCAGCTTGAGCACGGTACTTAAAAAATATTGTGTGTTTTATAGTTATTTTTTAAACAGTACAGAAAAGGGTCTGTTAAAATTTTGCGCAATCTGATATGACATAACATAAATAAACATAACATAAATAATAAAACTACTAACCCTACAAATTTGTAATTCTATAAAAGAATGGTTTCTATAAGGCTAGTAGTATTGTACCAAGACAAAGAGATTACGGAAAAAACATAACTTAAGTGAAAAATGTTCAACGCCCCAAGCATTCTAAATCTGTTTTTTTTTTACAATTGAAAATAATATTTATTTTTTCATATTGTATTTAATTACACAAATGGAAAAGAAGGCTTAAGTTATTTATACGTATTTAAATATCATTGTCTTTAACGCCACAGCCTTTAATGGGCACCAATAAAAGTGTATGAACTATAAAGTCACGCAATAAACAACAATTTCGTGTTTTATTTCGTAATTTGAATGTTTTTCCGAACTGTCCACAGCGTGCCATATGATTTGGAATATAATAGTGTTTATTATTAGTATTCATGCGAGCCTCGTACCCTAAGGGGCCCCGGGCGAGGCACGCGAGCTGATTCCTCCTAAATTCGCGTCCCGGGGCCTATCGCATTATTCCTCGATCGATAATATAATTTAGTATCAAAGTATTTCACATTTCAAATGGTTCGAATGATTGTGCAAATGGGAATTTGCCGTATCTGATCTCAAGACAGACATTTATCATGTCGGGCGACATAATCGCCGTCCGCGCCAAAATCTGTCTAATAAATAATGTGAGGTTTGATTGAAGAAAATATAATTTACAATAGGTAGGTTCGAGTGTATATCGCACGACGTAAACGTATAGTTTTTTTTTTTTAATAAACGAGCAATCTGAGCGGTTTGTTCCCAACCGACGCCCAGAAACATTCGGATAAATGCTATGCCGATGCGTTACCCTCCTTTCCTCTTCCCCTCTAATGAACCAATGGCTGTTCACAAGTCATAAGAAACGCGACACCGAACTTTACGACAGTATCATGTGACCGAGAGGTGCCACGATACGGTGCACGGTGCGTAACAATCGCATGCAATGCAGCATGGCACTACCAATTAATTAACATAATGTTCTTGCAAAACATTTTGATAGTATTCACCTTCATGTGGTGCGTTTACTTTAAAAATTTTAATAATTCTCTTTTCAGAAAAACCCTGACATGTGTCACTTGGTACCTTTTGGTTTTGTTACGCGCGAAAACCTCCCCAAGTATCAGCAGGGCTATAAAATTTATGTCAGACTCAAACCGACTTATTAGATAAATAAAAATAAAATACATAATAAAAATTCCCGAGCCATGAATAAACATACATATTTCCAATAAAGTAATTAGTAATCAAGATAAATTTGCAAGTTACAGGTGAAACATCGTGAGGAAACCTGCATGTCCGACAAACTAAACGGCATGTGAAAATCGCCAGCGCGCTTGGCTCAGCGTGTGTGAACTGTGACCGAACACTCTCCTGGCCTTAATTCGAGGAGAAAAAATCTGATGTACAGTATACAAGTCGGGAAAACTCTTATTTATAATTACAAGAGTAACTGAAAAGTCAAGATGGTTAACATGGTAGTCAACCGCGATTTAAACCTAGCACCTTTAATTGCAATAAGTTATTACAATCTGTAAGTCTGTAAATGGTCAACAAAAATAAACTTTCCCACAAAAAAATATGTTAAAGCCTTGTACTTAAGCTATATTTAAGAACGTTAACCATCCGTCAAATCTAAGACAAGGCGCATTAGCGCAACAATGGCAGTCCATTTGTGGGGGTAGTTTGTAAACAATATTTACCGAGGTAAATAAATGGAGAGCACGAACGAAAATCACGAGTCGGGGATTCCTCAACGTCGCTTCATCGAGATCTGCGGCGGTTACAAAGAGTTGAGGCAAGGGTTCTCAAAGTGTACGATGTGAAGGGTAGAGAAAAGCGCTTCCTTCGAGACAAAAAACTTATCTATTCGTTCATCCAGCAGTATATTTAAATAGAAATCACTGTGTATTGTTCACAAACTACCGAATCCACGACGTTTCGTTGCGTATCGCAACCTCTTCAGGATTCTACAGAAAGTATGTGGGAATAAGGAATGACCTGACAAATGGATTATTTTAGCAAATATTTTCAGAATCTTCTGAAAACGATTGTGGAGTCTTGTAATCGGGAACATCAGGACAAGTACACCATAAATTAGTTAATTAGCCCCTAAATTACTAAAACTCAGTTCAATTATTCGTATTTAGCGTATAATTCCTGTGCTGTTATTTGCAAAGTGTGAGTAGGTACTACTGTAGTAGCTAGTAGCGCTGTGGCTTGTGACAAAGTACTCGTAATATCAGTAAATGCGACAAGAACTAAAAAAAAGTATCTGTGAGACAGAGGGAGGGGTTCATCGCCCTTTAGACTATAAATCAACCTAGACTCGTCACCCGTCGAGTCTCACAGTTTCCAGTGAAGCTGTATTAAATTTCCTCAGATTCAGTCTAGTTAGAAAAAAGACGGTCGTTTGTTTGAGAAAAGTTTGAGAAACCCCGACCTAAAATATTAACGAACCAAACGAGACTATGTCATTTTGCACTAATCTTTTTGTAGTAGTGCATTCATTATGCGAGACTCGACGGTTTCATTAAGCGAACAACGATTTTTGATTTTTAATTACACCAGGAAGAATGTTGACATGAATGATAGTCTCATTGGGGATATGTTTATTCCACTTGTTTATATTTTAATAAATTATTTTTTGAATGATTCTCAGGCGTTTACTTATGACTTATTGTACTGGTGGACTCCGCCCGTAGGCATGGTTGCTGTAATGCTTCTGAAACGTCGGACTAGTTAAATTAAATAGATAAAATTCGTAAACGTAGTTTTATTGTAATGAGTAAAATTCGTGTAAACTTAAGTTATACTGTTACGTTGGTTTATTTGTATAGAAATGTATTTATTATAAAACAAAATCTCCGACAGGTGTATGCCTCTACGTGATCGATTTTCTCAAAATCTAATGAATGGATTTTCATGCGGTTTTCACCTACTAACAGAATATTTTCGAGGAAGGATTAGGAACGTTGATATTACTATATAGTGCAAAACGACTACCTACCACGGCCAAGAGTTATTTGGCTGTTATGACAATCTTCAATTTATTATTCTTCCTTATTTTCTTTATTAAGTTATTAAGTTATTAGTTTATTTCTTTCTTAAGTTGACCGGAGTGGTATAGGAGTATCTGCGCGAAATTTTATCACATTCAGCTCAAAAGTTTCGGTCGCTAGCCCGCACAGCCATCGTGATAGGTGACAACAAGGTGTGTAACTTTCCAAAACAACGGGGCCATTAACAAATGAGTTACGTCTTTCGTTTGGCGCAATCAACAGATACAAGTCGCGCCGCCCGGCGCTGCACGGTGTCGCATCCCGACCGGTCTCCGACGGGTCATCAAGAGTGTCCTGTTGCCTGTGGCAATCTATTGCCGAATACTGTTGATTCATTATTACCGTCAGCCGCACGACGTCTACTGGATGGACATAGGCCTCCACATGGTGCTCTATAGGTCACATTGTTATTACTATTATTGCTATTGCCATCGCTAATGCTATTATAATGATTCTGTGAATAGCCAAGTTTTATTATGAATGCAGTTATTTCCTTGGTTTCTATTATAAGGGGAACAAGCGGCCGGAGTCTTTTTGTGACCAACGCCTATATGCATCCATATAACTATTATTGCTATACATATTGTAACAATGAAAAAAGCAATGTTTTATTTTTGCAAATAGCATTTATTAGCTTTATATTGTGTTAGTTTAATACACAAATATAAAACAATTAAATATATATATAAAACAATTAAATATATATATAGAACAATTAAATATATATATAAAACAATTAAATATATATATAAAACAATTAAATATATATATAAAACAATTAAATATATATATAAAACAATTAAATATATATATAAAACAATTAAATATATAAAAGCTTATTCGAAGTGGTCTCCATTGGCTGCAGTACAGTCCTTTAAACTTTGAAGCCAGTTATCAATAGAAGCTCGCAATCTTTCCGTGGGGAAATTATTCACTGCCAATCGTATGGATTGTTTTGGGTACTCCAAATTAAGATGGCATTTAGAGCAAGCTGTACTCCCTAAAGCTGACCATAAGTAATAATCCAGCGGGTTAAGTTCGGGGCTTGATGAAGTGTTCAGCTCTGACCAAGTCCGCACCGTTCGTTTTAACCAATCGATAAGTGGATCGAACTTTATGATCTGGTCCCGAGCCTTGCTAGAAGGACCACACTCGGTTACTGAACATGGTGTTATTAAGGTTATTAAGGACTCAACTAAAAATGTGGCTCAGTCCCTCCTTCATAGCTAACATTTTCTATCCGACTTCTGTGATGATTTAGTGGGGACTAAACCATCACGGAAGTCGGATTATGCCCTATGATAACTTTTTATTTTGGACCTGATCCATATAGCCTTTTGTTAGTAACACCTGGATACTTATTCTACATTAATGACTTCAGTAATTAAACCTACATTATAATTAGATTTATTACATCACTATTAAAATGAAATGAAATTGAATTACATTAAATTTTAATATCGCAAAATATTGTATTGGCACCAAAATGAACAATCATATAAATGACATACCGAATTGAAATGTATTTTTTTTATTGTAACCGCATTTATGTCATATGCCGGACTAAGTAATTATTTTGCAGGAAGTCAACAACTATCCTCCCTTCACCCAACAATGAGCCACCGGAAAGTTACAAACCCCAAGTAACGTGACATCATTGAGCACATTCACTTTGTGGCGATATCATGTTAATGGCATACTCCCGGGTCGTGCTGGGCCATTTCACCTGTAGCATGGCATTACCTCTTACTATGGAAACACTTTCTAATGTCTATTTCGCAGAATTTGAAAATGGCCCCTTAAGTGTTTCATAACTGATAAGGACGGCGAGGCAGACCGGCGCAACAGATACGTATCAGGAATAAACTGAATAACAAATGCCTTTTTCGTCCCGACCGGTATTGTGACAGCGTTAAAATTAATGCTTTATCTAAATGCTAACTAGTCTGTGATTACTCACGCGGACTAGTCCAGTGTACCCGGCTACTGGCTAGCAACAGTCTGTAAGCTATTTCTGGCACGCTCTCGTAACTGAACTCTGAAGTGATACCGATTCATTGAATATCGAATAATATTTTTTATAGAATAACGGGGACAAACGAGAAATCGGAGCCGTTTTACAACTACCGACGCCTATGGACATCCACATAATAACTATGACGATGCGTTGCCCTCCTTCGCCCCCACACAGTGGGCCACCGGCTACTCACAAACCGCACAAAACGCGATAATTAAGATGTCACTTTAGTAGCATGTGAGCAAGAGGTACCTCCCCGGTAGTGCTGCCCCAATTCCGTTCCATAGGAGGATGTAGTGTCATGCGCTATGCATGACTCTTCCTAAAGGATCGAGTCGAATTCCAGTTTGATATTGAATTGCTAAAATATTTTGAAATAAATTTATTTTATTATTTATTTGTTATATAATTGTAATTATATTCCTTATTTTTAATAACGTGTAAGTAATCGCGTCTCAGATAAGAATTGAAACATAAGGAAACTTATCTATTCATATCGTATTAATAATGAAATGAGAAAGGTTATCAGTGTCAATGTATGTTTATACTCCTAAACTAACTACTACTAATGCTGAAACTGGTGGATTTAAATGAAATTTAGGACATATTTTGATAAGGGATAAATCTGACAGACCCATACCTACCTAGCAACTTGGAATGTCCTGTACCAATCCACCTGTCGTGGTGTATGCTAAAACTAGATTTTTTTTAGAAAGTCAACCCCTAAGGGTCTCCCCAACAGGGGTGAAGTTTATATGAAATTCAACCGTAACCGAAAATAAATAAATGCTTTTCATTAAAACGGCAAATATTTTAGAAGTTAGATGCCTTGGGCAAAAACCAATATGTTTAAATTAAAAAGTATTTTAGAAAATAAAATATTGAAGGTGGCGAAGTTTTTAGAGAAATGAAATAAATTCACCGTCTACGATTGTAACAGTAGTAACGAAGCAAATCCTGGCTGCACAGAATTAGGAATTTGTGAAAATTGAAAATTGTGTGTGAAATTGCAGGAGTTTAGTGTTTTGAAAAAGAGTATGTAGATATGTGTCGTAATTCCTTTCCACAACTCAATTATATTATATGGTTATCGACGACAATGCCCCGTCGCTCTTCACCGGTTCATCTCGTCCGTACTTTATCTTAATCGTCAAAGTCTGTGGCTACGAGCTCGCCACACTGTTTATAGTTATCTTAATATATTCATGAGAGAGAGCGCTATCTATAAATATGAGAATTGCTTTTACTACCGTCGTGTGTATCCCAAATATGTAACTGAAGTTACGCTACATGCCGCCACTTTTCACAAAACAATTTACTTCTGTAAGTCTAAATGACTTACAGAGAAATAAAGACACTAAAAATTAATAAGGTACATGAACTTGAGAAAATGTTAAAATAGTCTCTCTATTATCTCATTCCCAATTTCAAGTAGACAATCCAATAGTGATGAGTGAATTTTGGTGCTGTATCGAAGGCTTAGCGTGCTCATTGAAGCGCTGTTATTAGTAATTGAATAATCACATCTATAAGTCCTAACATAGAACGTGAGCCCGGGACTTTATGCTGATGGCGGAACATGCGTGTTAGACGTAGTAGTAACCTTATTATGAAGTGACACTACCAAGTAATTATACAGATTGGCAAGTGTATCCATTTTAATTATTTTAAAAATTAAATCTATAATGTATTTTGGTTACTTAAAACGAAATGTCGGCATGAAGTAAGGAACGGGTTCATTAAAACCGTGGGCCTTAGTGTTACAGAATGTTATCAATTAGGTCCCAGGTACACAATGGGAGGGAGATCCTTGTCTCTCGACAGGCCACGACGAGGCGCAGGTTTGATTCCCGTTCAACGAAATTCAGGTTAAAAAACGGCTTCTCAATACAATCGAACGGTGTTCGACTATTTCCCATGCGCGTTTAACTGAAAGCTTAATAAATTTCTCTTGGATAAGGACTAATTACAGTGTAGACTAATTATCGTGATTAAGACTAAGAGAAAAGATGTTTTATAGATTAGGTGCAGGCACATTTTCATTACAGTTTGCATTGCAATTCAAATCACGCTTTGTTCGGCTTAATACCAGCAGCAGAATCTTCGAACATCGCGACAGAACTCTAGATTCTACGCCCATCATCTTGATGTCCGTAAATCCACAACTGTCCGATCCAATGCGACCTCAAGAAAAGAGCATTCCTCTTCACCTGTCTGAAGGTGAAGGTGCATATGGAGCTCCCAGTCATAATTCTCTCCAAGAGCGATCCATTCACGTCAGCGCCGAACTATCGAGCGAGAGCTGCCCTCGACGTTAGAGTCCGGGAATGATTCTCTCATTCCCGAGGTCTCTCTGGTATAGTAATAGTTAAGTTTTGCTGGTATAAACATTCTCATATTGGGATGCATCTTGCCCATCTGCATAAGAGTAAAGGGTCGGACCCCTTTTCGCACCCAAACCTAATCTCATCGCCCGACGAGCGCAGATAGCAATTTAATACATTTCTCTTAGCTTGTCTTTGGCCGACAGTACCCACCATACATCTTCTTGTTTACCTTCTATCACATAAAATAAATATACAACAGGTTTTTAAAAGTAGAAGGGGAGGACTTGGAGGTACTACCGCTACCACAAATATTACTTAGACCTAGAAAAAGAAAAACATCTTGGAAGCGCCAACAGGCAAACATAACCGCCGCTGAGTAACAGCTGGTGTGCGAGTTTCCGGTGTTCCATAAGAGGAGAAGATGGAAGCAAACAATACTTCATAATCTATATGCTGATGTTTATGGGCGTCGGAAGCCAATAGCTCTGATGCACTTATCAATTATGTAATATTTACTCCTATCAATTTAATTCATATAAATGTATTCTTCATTGCCAGCTACGGCACACGATTGGAGTTTACTCCGTAAGTCCGAACCTGATCTTGATGTGAAAGGACGTACGCGCCGGAAGCACAGTTACTCGTATTTTACTCCTCACATTTTTTCTTATTCATTTAAACTGGATAGAATATTTATCCGACATAAATAGAACGACAGAGTAATGTGCGATATTACAACTGCATATAGATACGAGTCTGTACATATTACTCTGTGTCATTACCATCATACAATATAAAATTATACTGATAATAATATTCGCAACTCGGGCCGGCCCCAATATAAGCATCGAGCTATATTTACGTATTACACGTTCTATTAGGAGGGAGTTTTATTGCTCGCCAGAACACTACCACTGAAATGTAGTCAGAGGTTAAACCAGTAAGTGCAATGTGTAGCCGAATTAAGATCCCAATAATTCCGCGAAGGTAAAAGGCAAAGTGTTTCGTGTGGTTTGTGAGTCGCTGATGGAAGAGGGAAAAAGGGACGCCTGCCCTAAAATTATGCCTTTGGTAGACTTGAAAAGTCTTCGAGCCCACGTTTACCCTCTAATAAGCGTGTTCAGCTACAGACGTGAGGTCCTGGGTTCGAATCCCAGGTCGGACTATTAAACATGTTCTATCAGACTTTGAAAAATCCTAATAGATGATGTTGTAGTAGTTGGCGGTACCCCCGTGCCTCGAGGAGCACGTCAAGCCGTCGATCCTACGCCTGATTTCTTTCCAGTCATGTCGGATTACCCGGAATAGATAGTGCACTTGTGTCTGCGCAAGCATTAGTACAATATAAAATATCCCATGGGGTAGGTTCTTCTCAAAAGATATGGCCGCTGTAGCCGAAGTTCGGCTAGGACGACATCATTACGCAGTAATGATATCCTTTCCAATTGGCTCGTCTCTGTACGGGTTGGTAAATGTAGGTACATTCGGCCTGAAGGACTGCATATTGTTAAGACTGATGTGAGTACTTCTCAGATGTCAGCCCATCTGCTTTATATGTATATTTAAAGTTCAATAAATTCGTCCAATAATGTCTAAGGTTAGCCTGGGCTAAGACCGAGACTTGAAATATTTATGTCAGGTTCAGATTCTTTACATAACATCTTTAATTATTAAAGTTTCTATATTATACCGACAGTTACACATCTAATTAGTATAGTTGAAGCATAAACGTGTGTACGCACTATTTTGTTTGACCGTCTATTGTAGTGAACGAATTTTAATTGGCGTGTGAAAGAACGTACAACCTGATTATTATTATTATTAGAGTTGATTTGGTGTAAGGAAACAAAGAGTTTAAAATTGTCTATCTCTACATCACGATTTATGTCACAAATAATTACACAATTACGCAATCAAATGGTATTGTGGGAGAGAAGTGTTTTAATTTATTTGTGCAAACAAACCATTAGTACATCTATTGATTGGTGTTTGCTATTACGTTTTTAGCAACACGTAGCCCGTAAAACAAGTAATATTTGAAAAACCAAATGGGTATAAAGTGTTTGTCGGGAATCAAGAGTTCATACACTAAGTATTTACACCTGGAAGTTTAAACGCGTTCTTGACTTGTTTGAGAACTACTAATCAAGGTAACCTATACGGTTATGACTTTCACACGATGTGATGTAAAACTTTACGATGCGTAATCCCCTACAAAATATAACACCCTCTACATCCCAGTAGAGTTCATATATCGCGTCAACCTTCTGATAATTGCGCAATATTTTTGATAGTATAATGGGGCAAATGAGTTTCAAAGTACGATCGGCAGCGTGGCACTATCTCTTGCAAAAATATCACAGTTATTCGTGTTAAGTCTCACTTGTATATGCTAGTAATATACGTTTAAATCAGATAGGCTAAGCTAATAATATAACAGCTAATATATTATATTTTACGAGTTTCTGCAAGAAAGTCAGCGTAAAGTTCATATAATTTAAAATCGATATTACAGTATCAAGTTCCCACTGGCAACTAGTTGAAATAACTCGGTTCACGCTCCGTAAAAAAAGTAGTTTTTGTAATGACTTTCACACGTTTGTACGCATAATGTTAATCATTGTATCTCAGTCGCTTGGGTTCACTATTTATACTATTTTATGTCTTAATTCTTAACACTTTTTTTACTCGCTCTGCAAGTACGTGTTATTTCTGGTTCGACGTTGTAGATGTTGATTCTTACGGTCATAAAATATAATGTTTATTCGAATATTTTTACGACTGTGTAATTGTCTACAATTACAAAGTAGCAAGGCAGGTACGTAAGGATCGTGATATTATGGTATTCTGTTCTCTCTGCCTATACTCCATTAGGGAGCTGGCGTGAAGATGTGTTGTTGTTGATGTTAAAGTAGTAAACATTGCAACCGAAATAGATTAGAACGATGACGAACGAGCAGGTTAGTAGCTTTGGTCAAATTATACCGTCCTCAAAGTGATGGTTTGCGAGTAGCCGGTGGCCCATTAGCGGAGGTAGAATGAAGGAGGATATTGCATCTGTATAATCATGAACCGTAGGGACGTATAGAGATTTGGTTGTTCAAAATACATGTCAAGCCTTTTGGCTTGTCTTTTGCTTAAATAAATTAATTGATTGATTTAATAAATTAATTTATTGGTTAAATAAATTAATTTATTTATTAAACAAATTAATTTATTGATTAAATAAATCAATTTATTGATTAAGTAAATTGACTTATTGTTTAAGTAAATTAACTTATTGTTTAAGTAAATTAACTTATTGTTTAAATAATTGAATTTATAAATTAATTAAATGAATTTACGTCTTCGACTGATGCTTAAATAAATAGTCATGAAATTGCACAGTGGTGAACAGAACCGAAGAGCAAACTGCCGTGCGTCTCCCACACCATGCCCCGTGTACCATGAGGGTAGGAGCTGGGTGGACGTGGGTAATTGCAAATTATTTTCCTTATACTAAAAAAACGTACACTTTTTAGTGTATTGCATAAATAAATTATTGAAAAACGTAAAGGCCAATGTTTTGACCAGTGCGACAGATTGCCATGTATAATTAATTATTCAAATGACCCATCCATGGTGGCAGTTGGCGATTAAAGCCGGCCTTGAGCGCCATCATTCACGTGGCAGACGGCAACATGGGTTCATTAGTGTTATCATCCCGCTCCGATATTGTGTATTATCTTTCGAAGCTTTTAGCTCTTAGATTTCTTCAGATGTGTAAATTTCAAAGTGACAGACCGTATCGCACTCAAATAGAGCGTTTATCTACTGGCCGGCCGTCTTTTCCCTTTCATTAAAGTGTTTAGGTGGGCGATAAATTAGCCGTGAGTTATATTCGCTTAATGTAAATCGTATAATGCTTACACTTTAAAATTGGATGCCTAATTTATTGGTCTTGTGTTACTTCGGGCCTTAGTTGCACCTATTGTGGGTTGAATATAGTGTATGGATATCTATAATTCATTTTGTAACTTTTATGTTTACTGGAAATTATAAAACTGGGGCGACGACTATTGGTTGTTAGGGCAACCGATCCCGTCTTTCCCGCAAATGGGAGAGATGCATCCCTATAATGGTTTACGAATAACTAAAATATATTATTATTACTCAGGCCGAAGAGCCTCCAATGAAAGCGGCAGCCAACGCATGATAGCTAAAGTTGGCCTAAAGAAAATAAGAAAAACCGTACAATAAGAGAAACACTATTTCTCGATAGTTCAGCGGACCGCAGATAAAATAATTTATGTGTACTAATTGATATGTACTTATCCATAGATTACATTCACTTATTTCTTTTAATTTACATATATTGTTTGATAAGTAAATAATAACAGCTAAGTGTCGATATGAGTCTACTTTTTGTACACAATCTCCCAGAAACCCCATTAGACGTTATTACTGTTAACCAAGATCGCTGTTAGCGGCTGGAGACGAAGATCACAGTGGCGGGCAATTAATTGATACTGCCTATGTCCGGACGAGAACGAGGACAGGCTGATGATGATGACGATAAAAATAGAGACGTTGCTATTCCTATATTAGTTACTAACTGTAACGTCTGATGAAAATGGCGATAATGAATATAAAGATGGTGATGATGTAGGTAAAGATGGTGATGATGTAGGTAAAGATGGTGATGATGTAGGTAAAGAGGGTGATGATGTAGGTAAAGATGGTGATGATGTAGGTAAAGATGGCGATGATGTAGGTAAAGATGGTGATGATGTAGGTAAAGATGGTGATGATGTAGGTAAAGATGGCGATGATAAAGATAAGGATGATCATGATAAAGAGGATGAAGATGGTGATAAAGATCACGGGTATCGTGATAATGAAGTAGATAAAATCAATAAACATTATGGAATAATTTACGGCATACGTTTATAGCATATTATCACAGCACAGTACATATTATCGTCCCGCCAACGCAAACGCTAGCTGATAAGGGTGGAACAGAAGTAATAAAACTAATAGCTCTAGTCATAAAAACCGTTGTAAGCTAAACCTACTAAAACAATTATACTTTTAATGCTTTGCATTTCTTTTATATTAACATACTGGTCGACACCTGCGGATTATTCCACTTTATTCGTCTATTTTATTATTTACTAACGAGTAAGCACATAAAGACACCTTCAGAGTAGATACTGATACCACTGTGATCGGCGATTTTCCTAGCTCAAATAGTACCGCCGTACCGGTAAGGTTCGTATTCCTAGCTCAAATAGTACCGCCGTACCGGTAAGGTTCGTATTCCTAGCTCAAATAGTACCGCCGTACCGGTAAGGTCCGTATTCCTAGCTCAAATAGTACCGCCGTACCGGTAAGGTTCGTATTCCTAGCTCAAATAGTACCGCCGTACCGGTAAGGTTCGTATTCCGACATAACCTCGCGCAAGTGTTTTCAACCGTCCTAAAGTAAAGGGGGGAGTGCTTACCCACTCGTAATCGCATTCGTAAGCCAGACGAACCCCTTGGATCATCTGGCCATGTTAATAGTAGATAAATTCGTTATTACAAACACTCGTATATTGGGATGCATCTTTTCCATCTGAAGGAGATGAGGGGAGTCGGTCCCCCTTTCAACCCCAAACCTAATCTCGCCGCCCATGCACTCATAGCAAACTGATATAGCTGTATTTTGCTTCTCTACACTTCCACAGCATAACTCCGAGGAGAAAATTCACATAAAATCAAAATATTTTATTCAAAATGGAATCTTACAATTTTTTTATTGAACATCCAATACCTACCACCGCTAGCTCTGATAACTTAAAATAGTTGTGCATAAGCTAAATAGTAGCAATTTCAGTATCATTTAAGTACATTTCATATTCATATGTAATTAAATGAAACACCGAAACTGCCTGGGAGCGTCTTGTTCCCATGGTGTTGCTTACCTAACCTTTAGCACGTAAACGCTCGTAGACAGTATTTTTAAACTATAATTTTAAACGCATTGTGGTTTAAAATGTCTTATATTATGAGGTATTCATTAGCTTCGTATTAAATGAATATAGGCACCAATTTAGTTTGACATTATTTAACATAATAACGCTAAAGAGTTTTTGTTTGTATGTTTAAACGCATCAATCTCTAATCTCGTAATTACAAGTCGGTTTGAAAAAATATTTCTGTGTGTGGTAGCTACATTTATGAGGAAGGTATGGGCTATGCCATAACTATGGGCAAGCGCGACGTGGACGAAACTTCGGGCTCAGCTAACGAATTACTTGATAAATTTGTAAGGTCGATAACTGATTGGTTCAGTGGTATTTTAGCGGGTATGCGGAGTAAGTGACGTCACCGGATGCGAATTTGAATCCCAGGTCATGTATACTCATATATGGTATGTTCATAATAAAAGTATTAAATATATAAAATGTCCGTTCGTACGATTTTTTATTTTAAATAAAATCTTTTTTTGTGATAAGTAAATAATTTTCCAAAAAAGGTAGCCCCTAACCCGTCCATTTTGCGCTCATTGTGGACATCTGCTGTCCGTCGCGCACCGATGGTTGGTACGTCAAGTGTTCCACCTGAACACTGATCAGTATCTGCGCGACAGATTGCTATCGCGACAGTTTTACGCGCTGTCGCGAGCCGCTGCCGGCTGCGTGCTGTAGTTCACGTCGGCCGTGTCAATACTGACGTACAATAACAATTTACCCGTACATGTTTATTTGAGTTTACTCCTTAACAAGTTATACCGAGAAGAAACAAGCCCATGGTAAGAAAAAAATATGAAGAGTAAAATTGTAATTAGTCCAACGAATCCTTGCACTTAAGGAGTAATTTCCAGTGGCGTGTCGGAGTTGACACATATGTTGTCTGTAGTAGTATAACTATTTTAATAGATGTACATTCAGCAGCTGAATTAGCCTGGCGTGACCGGGAAAGCTCTGGCACAAGTGTGTCGCACGGTTAGTTAGATTTCGCTGGCTCACTGTACTAGATGGTGAAAAGGGAGCATGTAATTCACATAACGTATGATGCAACCGCATTTAAAAAAAATTTAAAGTATCAATATCGGGTAGTTATAAAAAAATAAAAACTAGAAAGAAAAAAGTGGAATTCCTAATTGAAAAACTGTCAGCTGTGAAGGCGCCACATAAACGTCGTAAGCGCAGTAAAGCGTTACGCAGGTTTGCCGCTCGATCGCTGTTTCACATCCCTGGTAGGTATGTCCACCACCTCCAGGTACAAACGGGACCCTATTACTAACATCTCTCCGTCTGTCTGTTTGTCCGTTTCGTCACGTGAATGATGGCGCTCAAGGCCGGCTTTAATCGCCAACTGCCACCAGGCTGTATCCTATGAATCGTAATAGCTAAACAATTGCATTTTTCACAGATTGTACAAAGTCAGAGGTACAGGACCATTGGTGCGCAACTTGGATTCGCACTTGGCCAGTTCATGCGGCCATAAATCGTTTCTTATGGAGTAAACCACACATAAAATCAGGGGCCACAAGTTAATTTAGTAGTTACAATTGCAATAACTTATAACAAACATTTTAATGTAAAATACATGGCCATCATAACACCCCGATTATGTCCGTTTTGTGTTTATTTCACCGGCCTCCGGAGTGCGTTCACCCCGGGGACCTTAATCCCGTAATTATCATATTTGACAGATGTCACTTTGGTCACTGTGGTGCAAGCTCAGTCCTGCCGCGTCTCATAGTGTTCTTTTTTTTTTTAATAGTGGGACAAACGAGCAATCGGACCCTTTCAACATCAGCATAATTATACCAATGCGTTGTCCTCCTTTTCACCTGCCCCCCGAAATGGGCCACCGGCTACTCACAAACCGCACGAAACGCGACACCGTACGTGTCACTTTGCGGCGGTACCACCCGGTCGTGCCGGCCCAGTTCCGTTGTGTGGGAGCGTGTAGTGTCATGCGCCATGCGTGGCAACTACCTCCATCTCTGCTTACGGCGACAATACAAAAAAAAGTAGTTTTTCATTGCAACACAGCGTATCTGTATGAAATGTATTGAAGCAAACACCTCGCAAATCCGCCAACAGAGTATAGACAAATACACAACGCAAATGAAGAACAAGAGTATATAGTGTAAGAGGTAGTGTCATGACGGAATGCAGCTGAATTCGGCACGACTGGGGAGATACCTGGCGCTTGTGCCGTTCCACCTCAAGGTGTCAGTTATGTTCTAGCGTTTCGTGAGAAGTGTTTGCTTGAAGTGGTCCGTTTATGTGGAAGGAGTATAAGGTAACCTACATGACAATTACGCCGATGTATGTGGGTATCAGTAGTAATTAAAAGGTTTCGATTCGTTTGTATCGTTATACTCTAAAAAATAGATAAATTACATTCGCTGTCTCAGCAACCTTCGACTGGTTTGTCCAATGTAGTTTTTTAGTAGTCCCGGTGTAGTGTTACGCCTATGAAATGTATTTTTTGTCGGCCCCGCTCGAGCCCGGTGTGGCCGCCTGGCCGCGTGGCCGGCCAGATCTCCCGTCGCGAGATATGTTGATTTACGTTTAACGCGCGTGACCCCTCGTCGAAGCCGATCATAGAGTCGATAGAGGATTCCGAGCCGGCGTATCGGCGCATCGCCCTCGTGCCGATGTATCTCGAATATTTCGCAGACCATAGCTCCCTGGCAGGAGATTGCTAGATTTCTTTGTGTTTCACACGATTTTCTACGTCTGTAATAGAATCAAGCTGGCGAATATCATAAATCGTAGATACAAGCCGATTTAATCGGTTTCTCGCGCGATTATAAATTTAAAATATATGGTTATTGTTGGAACGAAAATTCGATTCGTCGAAAAAACCAAACTAACTAAACTCAGCTTTATAATTAAAAGCCGAGTTAAGGCCTTTTTCATAAAAAAAAGGATAACCTATACACGATGTTAGAATTTGGCGCGTCTAAACTAAGAGACATTTCAACTATGTTATATTTATAGATATATAAACTGTAATATGAAAAAAAAACTATTTCGTGATAAAGTCAAGCTTACGAACATAAATCGTACGAAGATAATATTTACACGCGGATTTAATCGGTTCCCAGCTCAGGGCATCCGATTGTAAATTTAAACGCATATTATTGGAGCGAAAACACGATTTGTCGAGATATCAATTTTCACAAAACTCTATATCGCGATTCGTTTTCGAAATTGCCATTATGGCAACTCGAAATATTGTCCTGTCCAAATTCGCCGTCTTCATCTTTATCTTGCACTTTATTGTCATAATATAATTTTATCTCCGGACAATATAATTATTTTAAAACGACGCATCTGCAACATCTGATACGGCTCCGGGGACCGTCTCCCGTGCTATCTCTTCGTGGACTGCCAATCAACGTCATCAGGAGACACGACAGCGTTTGAAATAGCTTATAAACAAGATAAGTCTCTTCCGTTACTAATCGTAACTTCTCTGCCTCTGCATTGCAAATTTCACTTATTATAATCTTAACATTAGGCCCTTTACAGATTTATGCCCATGTGAGATGGAAGATTATGTACTTATTATTAGTAATTACTCACACCAAGGACCGGCTGGCTCTGATACTAATGTAGTGTTAGCCGAGCTCGTTACGCCAGTGGCCGTCGGTTCAAATCCCATATGTCTACAAAATGTCTTAAAGAAGACAGTTCACTTCAGATGTGTTTTTGTACCAATAGACTATTAAATAGTAGGAGGTAATAGGTTGTGCCACGCTGCATTGGGCCGGCTCCCATCTGCGGGAAATGATGGGGGTCTGTCCCCCTATCGTCTCCCTAAACCTGAAGACAAAAAAGTCTTCCGTAGTCATTCGAACTGTTAAGGCTGGACAAGCGCCGCCAATCAGTATTAGGTCCCTCCGGAAAAAAAAAATTGGGCCGGCACGACCGGGGAGGTAAGGTCGCGGTGGCGTGTGGTTTGTGAGTAACTGGAGGCCTATTATAGGGGACGAAGAAAGGAGGGCAACGCATCGACATAGTAATTATGCGGAGGGCTCCGATTGCACATTTTATCAATATAGATAAGTACACATATTTACTGTCGCCATTTATATTGCGAATTTTCATTATGGCGGACACTACACAGTGAAGGTTATATCCACGGCGAGTGAAGGGGTTGATAAGAAGTCTCAATAATATTTATTGCGACAAGTATACAGATATTCATACCAGCTCCCTGGAACTTACCCCATTAGTGCTGAGAGAATATAATGTGCAGGTATAGAGTGACGTCACTAATGTACATAACACAATTGTTGTTCATTTGAGGAATAAGAAAGGATAAAAAAAAATTAGTTTTCTAAAGAATTATTCTTTTAGTTTTGTATATTTTATCCCAGACATATTGATATCTTAGGTCTATGCGAATGTTATTCATTACAATAAAACAACTTTAACGGATTTTATCGCGGTTTATTTCACAATTTCTAGATGTTTATCTTTTATACAGTGCTGTATTTTATGAGGTAATCAATATACTGTATGACCTTTGTAGTACATGTCAAAATTTCCTAAGATATGATGGAAACCTATAATTACCTTTCATGCATACATAGTACAACAATTATAACTTCAAATGAAATTTACAATTTGAATGAAACTTAATGCGAAATAAAAAATAAAATCTGAGAAATAATTCAGGTGATCCCGCTCGAGACGAACTCAGTGTCAGTCGAGTTCTTAGTTAGCGACGAGATAAAAAATGCAAATTCTCTTAATGTTCCTCTGAATATTATCGACGTTTAAGACGAGACGCTGGACGGTGCGCGCGAGATAAATCTCCGCACGTAATGGAGTGCGTATTTCGGTAACGAACTTTAACTGTAGATACAAGACTAATGCATGATTAATTAATAATGGTGCATTAGTCATTTAAAAATGATGTGAGTGTTTTTATTGATGTGTTTCGGTATGTTAAAATTATTTGACTTTTGACAATATGATCACGGAATTCTATTTTGCTTTGTTTAGAGTTTTCCCAACGAACATTTACAACGTTCTTTTATGGAATAGGGGGACAAAGGAGTAATCGAAGCATTTAAATAACTATCGTCGCAAATAAATAACAGCATAATTATTATATCAATGCGTTGTCCTCCTTTTCACCTTCATCCTAAAGGGCCACCAGCTACTCACAAGCCTCACGAAACGCGATACCAAAGATGTCAGTTACCTTACGTCGCTATTGTCATAATTCGCCTCGGCATGATGCGTTGCCCTCCCTTTAGCAGACATTTCGGGGGCTCACTTATATTATTTAGATAATCGTATAAACGTCATAGGAACGTTTACACAAAGGCATCTCGGCTCATCTTATTTAACTTAAGGCGCTAAAAGTTCTGTTCATCGCTCATATAAATAACTACTTATGTAGATGTGGCTGCACGTCACGTAATTATATGTTACGACACTTTATATATAAATAACTACTTAGTCGCATGTCGGCGATGTGGCTGCACGTCACGTAATTATATGTTACGACACTTTATATATAAATAACTACATAGTCGCATGTCGGCGATGTGGCTGCACGTCACGTAACTATATGTTACGACACTTTATATATAAATAACTACTTAATCGCATGTCGGCGATGTGGCTGCACGTCACGTAATTATATGTTACGACACTTTATATACCCGAAAGTTATAAGTTATAGGTATCAGTTGCTAGCTGGCGTCACAATCTGGACCAGGTCCCTATTGTCGTAACCACCGCATATTACTTGCATAAAGACCGATTGTAAGCTTCGTATTCCTTTACAAGATCTATTATTAAGAACAAAGTACTCTAAAAAGGTCTCTGTTAAAAGTGTCCTGTGTGTATGTGATCGTTTTTCACAAAATCTACGGCACGAATTTTCTGGCGATTTTCACCCACGTATATAGCGATTCCCAAGGAAGGTTTTACTGTATAATTACGCACGGCGTTGACCAGGGCAGATCGCTAGCATGTTATTAAGTGATTTATCGTAATATTCCAAGCAAATATTCACTTAAAATGGTCTTAGTAACTGCTAACATTATAAGTTTTTAACAAATGGGTTATCTAACACCGATAGAATTTTGCTATTCAGATCAATAGTACCTGAGATTAGCGCGTCCAATAATACAAACTCTTTAGTTTTATAATGTTATCATTTATAGTATAGATTTTTTATTGTTTTTACTAATGTTTAATTGTAAGTACTTACATTAAAAATGTATACACTAATAATGTAAAGCTAAGGATTTTGTTTGTACTTACTAATCTCAAGAACTACTCGCGAATGAATATGATATTTTTGTGTTGAATAGTTTATTTATCGAGGAAGGCTATAGAATATATGCCATGACGGTGCGACTAATAGGACCGGAGTTACGCGAGAGAAACCACAGGATGACGCTCGTATATTATATGTCATTTTGATAGTATACTTGAGACAACAATGATCTAAACATGGCCAGTTTTTCAAATCGTATGACATTTGTTAAAATATCTAACTGTAAATGATTGAATTGAAATATTTCCTATTTCAATTGTACAGAACACAAAATTGTCTTCATAGGTATAAATCATCAGATATTTACGTCGCTCAATCACAATAAAATGCTCGCAACAAAGTCTTCCGGCAATCTCGATTCCCCAGTCGACCCACCGATTGGCCAACCAGCTGTCCAACCGATCGGCCAACCGGCCGACCAACCGCACACATATCCACGGTGGGACAATTGAGCGATTTGTCAACCATTGCATTAGGTAACCGGTCATCGTCGATACTAAAATCAATGCACTGGGGGTAACGTTATTCATTCCCGTTTTCCTTATACGGCCAAGAGAACACATCGAATGAGACGAGTAATGGATAGAGTACAGCTGATGTTAGTCACGTCGGACGTGGGTCGCAGGCGACAAAAGCAAGCCTTACGCAAGATATATCTACTAAAGACACAATGGGCAACGAATGCTCGGAGAACAAGCTTTTCGGGAATTTATTGGATAGATATTGTGTGGGATGAATTTGCGTTCCTTATATCTTACGCCTACCGTACTACATAGCAGGCATTATTATGATATAATCGACAAAATAGAAGTCAGGGAATGTCGTAAGCTACTGATTGGAGAACGAAGGCAGCGCACCTGCATAATACTTTCCGGTCGTGCGGCTGTCTATGAACGTTGGTTACCATGATGTGAGCCCGCAACCCCCTTGCCTCACTATCGCTTGCCAATCGATTAAACGAAAAATGTTCAACGATCCAAAATTAACCAATACAATGGTCACCGCTCGTAACGGTCGAGCGTTGCAATTTCACATATAATGACACAGCTATAAGACATATGACTGACAGAATGTCAAACTCACACACCGCCTATGGAAACGAGCCCGGGTTCGAATCCGTAAGACGTGAGCTTAGATAAAAGTAGAAATAATAAAACGCGATCTTAGAGTGCTCTAAAAATAAAAATTAAATTATGATCACGGCTTCTAGCCGATTTGAAGCGCAAATCGACCCCAACCGTCAGAGGGTGGGGGAGGTGGCCGGCCTCCTCTGACAAGCCAAACCGAAAGACGAGCTCAACTATTCTTATACACGTCCCGTAACATTAAACGGCATCGTGCGTGCGCCGTCCCACTAGTGTGGGGAGGGAGACCGCTTCCCCCTCTTCGGCCCCAAAAATAATCACCAAAGGGTAATGCCCACAAAAATTCCGGTTTGCATCATCCCATCTGCGGGAAAGGAGGGGGATCTATCCCCCTATCGTCTACCTAAAACCTAAAGAAAAAAAAGTCTTCCGCAGACACGACGAACTGTAGGGGCGAGGGCAACCGCGCTAACAATAATAATATATAAAATAATAGGTCACTTCGAAAAAGAAAAAGAAGATCCAAAATTATGTTTAATATATTCTCTGTAGATAGTATATACAAAAAGATTATAATATTGTATATAAATGTGACATTTTATTATCTGAGAATAATAAATTATTATCTGATGATACAACTGTGGCCACCTTCGTCCAATAAACGTCGACAGCTGGACATTCCCATTACAACTGGACATTCCCATTACAACTGGACATTCCCATTACAAACACCAAGATCTTGTGGAATTTATTAAATCTATATCCATTTATTGACAAAACAAAGTTCCCAAAAGCAGCGTGACAGCTTTATCTTACAAAAATATATTTAAATGAATATCACGTAATTTTCACCAACAGGTAGAGCGATTCTCGACGAAGGTTCCCGAGGTAGTATAAAATTTGTCGAGGTAAAATCGTATCCACGGGTGAACCCGGGATCGCTAGCAACATAATAATATTATTTTATAATACAAATCAGGTACATTTGCATCGACTTTAAGATTACATTATGAATACGCCTCTGAGACTTGTAATGAACTAGTTGCTATTAACATATGCGACTGTGTGTGTCTGTGTACATGTACATCAATATTCTTCGACCCCTACACGGGCTGCTTCTAGGTCGTCCATGTTGCCAGTTTATACCGTACGATTCGCTTACACCAATTCTAAATGAAATCTTGGATTACATTGAGGCTGTACAGTTGATATGTGAAACTTATTGAACTTCAACGATTAAGTGTCGTATTTAATGAATGCAGATATAAGGAGGTTAGCGAAGAGGGTTGGAATGCGGCTGAATTCTACGCCAAAACTGTGACGCGTAAAAAAGAGGCAGCGGAACGCATTAGAGAGGCAGCAGACAGAAGTCGGGAAGTCCAAGACGTAGACGCCGTAACGTGTCACTTTAGGACGGATAGTAGGGTGACAGCTTGGCGAAGTCGACGCCTATTCCATGAGACCCGAAAAGTACAGTATACGTAGTATATAGTAACGTAATAAGGAGGGTACCATCTAATTCTCCCGGGAAGAGCCTCCAAGGGCACCTGCTGCAGAGTCGCGGTTGTATGTCATCACGTTCCCGTGGCTCCTCCTATTGGCAGATGAGAAGGAACACCGCTGGGGTTTAGTGGGTAGGGGGAGCTGCCTTGTAGCCTCCGAGTCCCACATACCCCCAGGTTTTACCCATCCTGGGGGTATGCCTAAAAGCTTTCCCAAGCGAGAAAAAAAAGATATAGAGAGGTAAACGATAAAATTTGTTCCACAAAGAAGATGATCAAAAAGTGTATGGAACGTAAGTCTGGTCTTGTACCACTAACAATAGGGGTAGGGCATACCTTATAGTGATCTTGTTTTGGGACCTAAAGGGGGGAGACTGGCCTCCTCCCCACGCTAGTGGGACGGCGCGCGCACTATACTGTTTATGATGCGGTGAAGGTACGATGCGGAGGCCGGCCTCCTCACATTCCCCCTCCCTCCACTGACGGGTGGGAATCGATTTGAAATTAGCAAAAGCCGTGATCAAGATTTAATTTATTATTATTAGAGGCTAGAACCAAGGCTAGAACTTTAGCAGGAGGCTAGAACCAATACCGTGTACACTGTCTCGAAACGATCGAGGCGTCGAAACCCTTTTTCTGCCACCCTGGGTGGGGTCCAGGGGTGTGTGGGACATGCGGCATATGATAGTGCTGAATACTCACAAAAACCACCGCGAGTGCCAGCAGTGCCGCCCTTGGAGCGGTGCCCCGCTAAAACAATCATGAGGGCATCTCGACGGCTAGTCAGCCCCCTAATGGACCACCTCCACGATGAGGTTGCCCAGCACTACAGGATAGCCCCACCGACTTTGAGACAGTGCAATGGGGTGAGGTTCCCATCCTCGCACCTTGCCTCGTGCGCAAAAGTGCCACCTCCTGTTGCTCTTAGGTCCCCTCTTCTTACAAGAGGAGTACCGAGAGCGATTCTTTCTCTTGATCTTTAAACCCCCTCTTCATATAAGAGGAGTGCAAAGATCCCCCTCGGTTCAATTGGCTTCGTCTGGGTTCACCCCAGGCTACTAAGCCGCCACGCCACGACACGCCAAGGCTGCTTGAACCATGGTGGGGAGGCGTTGAAACCTCACTTATAGTCACACAGTACATAACAGATGACTGACAGAATGACAAACTCACACACCGCGTACGAATGAGGACCCTGCTTCATATCCGTAAGTTGAGAACTTAGATTATCTTAAAATAAATATATACGCGATCTATAGAACCCTCTGATATCAACATTCTAATATATTAAAACTTTATCTTGATTTTTACTTTGAAATTATGATCGGCGAAAGTATCTTATCTTATTTTCTTATGAAATTTATGTATTTTTTGTTATTTTGATATAATGGTGCAAGACTACAGCAGAAATGGACCGTCTCCTTTGTTGGCCAAACTAGAAGTTTCACAACATTGTTTGATAAACGCTAAGATGCATCCTATCAAATAAAGTATTTATATTGATGAAGTAAACGCGAATGTTACTGATTACAATAAAACTATTTTTAAGGATAAAATTACAGACGGAAAGAGCAACCGGAGCATTTCTACGACTACCAACGCTCATGAATATCAGTATAATTACATATGTTTTTACAGTATTACATATAAAATTATTGGCAAGGTTTTGCATTTTATAGGTAATGACACATCCGGGATATAACAGTATAGGCGGCCGATGGCACCCGCAGTTTTAGTGTGAATCCGCGAGTCCCACACACCCAGGGGTCCGGTGGCAGTGCGTGCATTCCCCCACGAAATAAAAAGAAAATAATTTTCTAGGTGATGCGGGTGCCAATAACAGACGTGCCTTGTACGCCAGTGTTTTATTGTATTTATCATGCTCAGCTAGCGACATCTAAATATTTTGTTCTTAGTTAAGGGGATTAAAATATAGTATTCAATACATTTATATTATACATTGAAAATATTTAACTTTAAATTTAAAGTAAAATATTTAAAAAAAATTAATGTTAAAAAAAATGTAAAAACTTGTTAAGCAAAGTAATCTTACTTTACATACTAATATTTATCTACTTTTGTAATCGCATAAAATAAGACATCCAATTTGATCGCTAGCATGCTATTTTACAATTTTATTGTAGATGAATATAACATATGTAACGACAATATGTTAAGCTAATTTCAAAAATATACGAACATTAAATGTTAAATGCAATGCCACTTTTTTTCTGAATATGGTTATTCTAGAAGAACTTTACATTTTTCTCTTTTAACATTTTAAGTACTATTAAATCATATATTTAATTAATCGCACTAATTCCAGAGACTGCGTTGCTAATGGATATCATGCAGCAATAAAATTAATGACAACAGATGGGAAAAGAACAATTCAAAATGTTTTAGTCCCGAGCATATTTACTGCCGCGATTAGGGCTGTTAAGAGCTAGAATAAAACCCTAGGTTTAGACTGCAGCTCGAGCCATCTAACGGTTGTCGCCCACTCTAGGTGTCGCCTCAGCGCCATCCGTCCCCGTGTTCCCTCGATTTACGACCCACCTCCTACTTTATTGGGTAAAGTGAATCACATAAATCCACTGCGAACATCTCGACGAATATTTTTACAAGAACAATTTATTTTTGCACTGTTCCTGGACAGGCAAAGCGCATGAAATGTAGATGCGAATGTTTCGGTGTCAGTTGGTCTTTTGAGATCGACCGCTTTGACGATCGCTGATAGAAGCTGCCAGCAGTGGTCGGCTGAATCTTGGTAAATATTTTATTTTAGTTCTCCATGTCTATGTATACATAATTCCAGATATCCCAACAGAAACGATTGGAAGGAATAAATGAAATCCCATCACCATATTCTGAAGACCTAAAAATTAATTTAGTATAATCATTATGATATTAATAGACTCAATCAAGCAATAAAATTTTACAGGATTTCTTTATTGCTTTTTTAAGGAAAAAATACTCGTATTTAAATAAACAAATTAAGTTATGCTAAATTGTGTTATTAATATATATTTATTTAATTCGACGTTGCATTTTATCACAAAGAATATGTCTTATAAAAATACATATATTGACATAATATTATTAAAAAAATATTATCGCACTTTTATTCAGTATCGTCATTTTCTTATGAAAAAAGAAGAAAAAATGAAATAGATATGAATAACTATACCTATTACACTGAAACTTGTCTTTCTTTAGACATCATTTTTCTTTAGATGCGTGGCATAATAATTAAAAAAGGAACAATCCCAGCATTCTGCCGTAGTCGGACAGATGCAAATAATTATATTTATGCATTAGATAGAGAGAGAGAGAGAGAGAGAGAGAGAGACCAACAAAATGGAAATAAAGCAAAACGCCACAGTCAAACTCGTCACGAAACCTCAGGGACTATGTGTTCCTTTGATTTGAAATTTACGGGTCGCTCTTGGCGCTAATTTCGAAATGTAGTCGCTTTTTGAGTAGGGTTTGTGCAATTCCCCTCCTCACAGAAATTTCAACTTTGTTAAACTATGTGCGAAGCGGGCGTAGAATCATTTAGTACTTGCAGTTCCACACATCTGCCACATAATACAGCCACGAACTTAAAGAACTAGTCGTAGAAACATTTATTTTTATAAAAAATAATTAAAATAATTTGATTGACGCATGCAACATTGCATGACAACATTATCCGACGTTACGTAAATGTTAGCTAAAATTGCTCCGGTAAAACAATCCCAACGCGCGGCGGGCTTCTCGCATGATACCGTCTTGCTGCTGACTGACTTCTGCCGTGATCCGTGCGGTTAGTGAGTAGCCGGTGACCTTGCGTTGGATGGGTGAAGAAGAGCAACGCATTGCTGTAACCTTAATCCGTGCGTCCGTTGTCACCAATAAGTTCGTTCGATCGATCGATTTCAATGGTTATCGATGTATTAATATTATATTTATAACTATCCGCGTATGTTATGAAAGAAAAAAACGCCCAAAAACATTTTCGGTTAATTTCATGTTCATGATTGGAGCCATAATATCCGCTTTTCATCTCCCAACAGAACAAACTCCTCGCTATTCTGTTTAACTGTTGTGGCAATTGCAATACCAACGATAATTAGGAAGAAGTAGGACCATGCTGCACAGGAGGAGGTAGTGCCATGATACATAGGACGGCGTAGTGTCATGCTTCATAGGAGGTGGTAGTGCTGCATAGGATGAAGTAGTGCCATGCTGCACAGGAGGAGGTAATACCATGCTGCACAGGAGGAGGTAGTGCCAAGATTGAAGGAGGGCAACGCATCGGCATAGTACTAGGTTGATGTTCATGGGCGTCGATACCTGTAAAAAGGCGCCATTTTCTCGTTTGCCACCTATTCGATAAAAAAAACGCAAACCTATTAGATCCTTCCGCAAAAAAAAATCTCTTAGATTTACGCGAATAAACAATATTCACGTAAATTGCATGAGGTCAATTGAATGGACGTTTTTGCCACGAGTACAGTTAGCTGACGTGCAGTGTGATGGCTTGACTGACAACATGGTTCCGCCTGGCATCGCGCGGTGTACAGTATAGCCTAGGATCTAGGCATTCCAGACGCCGCAACGATCTAACTAGATATCATCTTACATTAAAATAGGTAAAAGTGATTGTTCTCATCTCTGCCACTTCCACTATACGCTACTCGAAACAGTTACACTTAAAAATACGTCGATAACATATTTTTAATAACAGTAAATTGGAATATTGGAAAATACTTCAAACCCGGTTTTTAGGGTTATAACCGGAATACTATTACTAGGCCTTTGCTGTCCGTCTGTCTAGGCTGTATCTCATGAACTGTGACGGCTAGAGAGTTCAAATTTTCATGGATGATGTATTTCTGTTACCGCCATTATAACAAACAATAAAAAAAACAGAATAAAGTAATTATCTATTTGGTCTCCCATACGAGAAACGTGATTTATTACTGGATAGTTATAACGGTCTTTATATTTAAGGGCAACGGTACGGATCTCTTCATGCACTAGTCTAACTCGCACTTGCCCCGTTTTTACTTCTATGAATCCAATATACATGGATATAGCTTGTTGAGAGACTTTGCGTGGTATTGGTCGGATGATATAAAGTAATTGTGCGTGGGAGGCGCGCCCAGGTAATATAACTTATTTGATAGCTCTAATGTTTATAAAGTACATTTGACGGAATGTCTATAAAGCATGACTGTTGCTGCGTTGTTGATCTTGAACGGATTACACATTTCGTTTGTTGTATTTTGTTTATATCATATTCTTAACGTAAGTCTAGTTTGATAACATTGTAAGCGACGATGGAGATTTGGTATACATACTCCGGCCATGATAGTAAACTATTATTATCATGGCCGAAGTGTTGAACTACAACTAGCTATCATAAGCATTCTCATTTCGGGATGCAATCCTCCCACCTGTGGGAGAGTGGGGGGTGGGAACCCCTTTCGATCCTACACGCATTCTCCTCGCCCGATGAGCGCTCATACCAATCCTATGAATTATGGAGCTTTTCTTCATTTCCACAGCAAAAGTTCAGGCCCAAAAAAAATCTATTTCATGTTCTTTTGGTAAGTTTAGTTTAACATAAGCAACTATGGGGTTTGTTTACTTTACATCATTATTGTGATTAATTAAGTAGTATAAAAGCTATTAATATGCCAAGCGTGAGAGAAACGGAGCTTAAATTGATAGCAATCAGATATATTTTACATAACAAGGAATAAGCTCATCGAATTGTGGCTGCAGTAACCTACTTTATCTTAGCTGTGCACGGCACTACGTCCTACCGTGCAACGGAATTGGGCTGGCACGAGCGTGGCGTAAAGTGACAGTGTCGCAGTATAACAAAAACTACTGTAGAGAGACGCCGATAGCTAATGATTGATTGCAATATGAATCCCATAATGCGAAGATAAAATAGGTAAGTAGATGCTACGGCTAGGTGCTCTCTATATAACAAATGGGATAACGATGTGTTGCCCAGCCACAATTAAGGTGCCACCCGTAACTGTTACCAGTGCAAAAGTAGGTATTACAGTCGAGGGTGTCATCTGTCTATTTCCGTACTGCGGCCATTAAAGGCGCTGGTCACATCGCCATCAGCTCTCATCCCATCAGATTGAGGCCGTAAATCAGATCGCGCTGATACCATTATCTGTCTATACTGCATATCATTAAAGAACTTCGAAACGACTCACTCTAAAGGACCGTGTCGCCACTGACACGTCAGCTAGTGGCTGAAATGACTTCTCGGGTATTATCCCAATAACATTAAAAAAGCGAAATGTGTAAGTACGGATGAATGCTTGTTACTCTTTCACGTAAAAATAACTGAGTGGATTCTTGTGTTGTAGCTTATGTTTTTTATAATCGGGGGTAAACGAGTAATCGGCGCCTTTTGATGACTACCGACGCCCATGGACATCATCCCCACCCAAAATGGACCAACGGCCGCTCACAATGAGCACGTAACACGACGGCGACGCTGTCACCTTAACGCCGGTGTCAAGTGATTGATTGGTACTTTCCCGGTCGTGCCGGCCCAATTCCGTTGCATAGGAGAATGTAGTGTCACGCACCGTGCATAGCTAGTGCCATGAAGGCTATGCCAGGAGGAGGCAGTCCTCCTCCTATGCAGCGCTGCCTCTTCCTATGGACCCGAATAACACGCAAGGAATATAAGTACCAACTCTTCTCATGGTTTTGTCTGTTATTCGTGCGGACGAATTCGCTGGCAGCCGCTAGTATTACACAACTGATCTTAGTGCTAATAGAGGAGGTCTCAGTCGTTTACATTCCTTAATTTTTACACGTACAACATTTAATATTTACACGTACAACATTTAATATTTACACGTACAACATTTAATATTTACACGTACAACATTTAATATTTACACGTACAACATTTAATATTTAGTCATAAATAAAAGAAAAAGGATTTTTTTATTGTCAATGTTCAAAAGAAGAAAAGAGATATGCGCTTACGATGAGAGTACATGCAGATACATTCCTATGTTTCCTTTTTCCTCCACAATCTTATCTAATTTCGTTTCAATAATTTTCTTATATGAAAAATGTATTTCCCCTTTAGTACCGCCTGCGGTATAATACCTTGGGCGGCACGAGAGTTACGGTCCAGAGGTCCTCGTCTGGAAATACCTCAGTGAATATCTTTGCATTCTTTTTTTTATACAGAATAGGGGGCAAACGAGAAATCGGAGCCTTTTCGCGACTACCAACGCACATGAATATCCACAGAATTACTATACCGATGCGTGGCCCTCCTTCGCCCTCCCAAGGGGGCACCGGTTACTCACATGCCGCACAAAAAGCGACACTGAAGGTAAGAATTTACGGCGGTGTCAAATGTGCGAGAGGTACCTCCCTGGTCGTGCTGGCCCAATTCCGCTGCAATGCTGCATGGCACTACCTCTTGCAACTACGGTATTCGCACACAGGCTGAATTATTACTCTAGTACAATATTGCTATCAAAATGAAGTGTTTGATCGAAACAAATCTCGTTGTAAACCACAGACATTAAATGGGAACAACAATTGAGCCGCCATCTTTGTACACGATTTAGTACATCATAGATAATAATTTCAGATGATCAATCTCTTGTGTATTATAGAAATGGGATTACAAACTGTGAACTCTCTTCAGTTGGCTTCTTTGTTGATACTTTGTTTTGTTTAAAAAATCTTATCGTATTTTATGCAACTGTGTCGTAAACGCACTCATTTACTTCAATCTTGAAATATAGCGATCCGACCTGGCTTCGTCGTTACAACTTATCAAATTTACAATAAAACCTCGTCAATCGCTCTACATATCGCAGAAAACCACATTAAAATCCGTTCCGTAGATTTGAAAATCGACCACATGCAGACAGACAGCTTTTGGGGATTTTGGTTTATACTAAGTGTAGATTAAATAGCTATTCCCCACGCGCATTGCTACACTTTTTTGTCCAAAACCTTCTTCACCTTCACTTTTTGTTAAAAAAAAATATTATGTCAAGCTTCATTAGGTACATTTTACATAGCGTTACCATATAATAACATAAGAGTTACTTCTTATCCCAAAAAAATGAATTCCCTTGAGATATACATTTAGTACGCTTGTGAAACCGCAGAGCACGGCTCTCGTGCTAATATTATAAATGTGAAAGTTTGGATGTTTGGGTGGATGGATGTATGGATGTATGTCTGTTTGTTACTAATGACACCAAATTTTTAGTTTCATTAAAATTGGTTCCTACTGAAAAGATTTTAATGAAAGTTGGCAATGATGTAATTTACGTACCAGAATAACTATGGAAATATATACTCATAAACGTGGTTCTATCTGCGGGTGAAACCGCTCGGATCAGCTGGTATTTCACAAAGTGACAGCTGCTTCTTAGTCTAGACATATGATATAAACGAATCCTTTATAACAAAATTATGCAGTTATGAGTTAGGAGAGTAAAAAAACTATGTGGCCCTTCTGTTCTAATATTACTTCATTGTGCAATTTTAGATTTCACAGACCCCGAGACTCTGGAGCCTGTCATAAGGTCTAGCCATTGCTAAATTGCAAACAAATCACGCCGCTACAACCGGGGAGGTGACTGTCACTTACGTAATAAGGGCGTGAATTAAAAGGTAAGCTGTGGCATTTTTGCGGTCTGTACAGTGACTTATTGGGAATGTGAGTGTGTGAATGAGGTTGTATTCCTTAACACTTAAAGGAACAGAAAAGTGTACTACTCTTTTGCTCCCTTATAGCAAAGATACATCCTATTACAACATTTAATCTCTACTTTACTATTCCGAAACTTAAAATAAATGTGTGTTTGTAAGCATCAGTGGCCGTGCGGGCAATAATGGGAGTCGGTATTCACCATATAGCTTCTATTGTGCGTTTTCTCCCAATGCTATAAAGGAATTGGATGCAAGCATTAAGAAATCAGCTATATTAGCGTTCAGCGGATACCACAGTCTCTCCTTCCACAAACAAGAAAGCAACACTTTAACTATCATATCAAGCGCCCTAGAACACACCTACATTTAGACATTAAACATGAAAAGGACGGAAAGAAATTCACGATTAACTAGTTCCTGCCTGCTAATATAATGCGTGTCAATCGAAAGACACAGTCGATATACTTAACATGGTTATTGTAAAAGTAATGATGTTCTTTTTTACAATTGGGGACAAACGAGAAATCAGAGGCTTTTACGACTACCAGTGCCCATGAACATCAGCAGAAACACTATGCCAATATGTTTCCCTCCTTTTCACCCTCCCCTAACCATCATCAAGTGAGCGAGTGCGGGTCGCGCCGGCCCAACTCCGCTGCAATGCAGCATGGCACTGCCGCTTACAAAAATATAGTGAATGTGATTTCAAGAAATTTTCTAATTGAAGCGATAGAAAACTGTAATCACAAACATCCTCTGTCAGGTGAACTGGTCTTCGTTGCCCAAATAATACAAAACTGCTACATTGCTTAAAAAGCAAACGCCTGCCGTTACAATTAGAATTAACTTCCAAGTAAAGAACTGTCATGCCGCCGTTATTATCATGATTATCTCGCATCCGGTCAATCTTATATATTATTGGTGGTGCGTGTTCTACTGTTACATTAAACGAAGCGTTAGATTAGTCCAATGGCGTTCAAATAGGGTTTGCATCTCCGGGGATTTATCTCTCGTATAATTTCGGCGTGAAGGGGCTGTTTCGCTAGCTCTAGAGCAGTCTGTGGGAATAATGACGTCCTAAACTTTATTCAAATATTTTGTAACATTATCTTAAGTATGCTTATATTCTTGCTGTCGTTGACATATTTGTGTCTTAGAACTCTTGAAAATTAATGTATTTTAAATTTTATTGAGTAGATATTTTAAGGAATTACGATTATAAATAATTGCTGTATGAAGATAAAATAAAAAGGTATAATGTTATCTAAATAAGTTAGTAAGCGGTAGTACCAATGCAGGATCACCGAAGCAGAAAAGGGTGTTTTTCTTCGGACCTAAATTTATGCTGTGGAAGCGAAGAAGAACCTAATATAGTTTTATAAGATTGTTTTTATTTTTGATTGATTGTTGGTCGGGCGACGAGACTAGGTTGGGGTGAAAGGGGAACCTCCTGTGCTCCAGCAGATGGAAAATATGCAGCCCGATATGAGAGCGTTTGTAAGCAAAGGTCACTCTGGGCATGATAATAATAGTTAAAGTATTATTATCATGGCCATAAGGACCTCTCGGTCCCTCTTCCCCAACTCGATTTAGCCCGACGTGGTCATGTTCACCAAAGGACTAAGAAGTGCATGCAAGAACACGATTTACACACAAAAGGTTTCCTAGCTAGCTTTGCAACTATTCATGTAACCTGTTACAATCACAATTCGTATACCCAAAAGCACCAAACCGTTACCACGAGTCATGTTCAAACAATGGCAGTAGTAAACATAAATAAATTCTAATAGGAAGAACATTCTAGATCTGAATCTGCACAAATCTGATTTATTTTACGTAACGATAACCTGGCAATGTCATGCTCGGGTGTTCTGTGGTCTGTTACTGTTACTGCACATGTGCTGCGCTCTGCGCATGTGCTGCGATCTGTGCATGTGCTGCGCTCTGTGCATGTGCTGTGCGCTGTGAAGATATACCTCCGGCGGCCCGATACCATCGGACGCCCCGTCGCTTATTGATAAACTTTCCATACTCGCGTATGTTGGAATGCTTCTGAGTTTATTTCATGTAATTTATATTTGACTGCGATATCGGGAATTTACCACAACGATATACCATAAATAATGCAAACGCATAATATTTATCTTGGCGTATAATATTATTTTGATTTTAAGTGATATATGACTTAATTAGACCAGTTTGGCGTTTATTAATGGTTCCAGTGGATGGCTATAGGACCAAATAATGACATAGTCATTAAATAGAAGCAGATTTGGATAATGAAAGTTTAAAAATTCAAGATATAACGACAAAAAACAGTAAGCGTCTCAAAACCCCACATATAAAGAGTGCACATGTCTAATTATTAATTACATTTTGTAAGGTACTGGAACTCGCCACCGATGGAGGATAGACCTTAGGCCCTCATTTTCGACAACTCGGGCCGAAAGTTCTAGGTGTGGCAACGGAGCTGGGCCAAATCTTGTCCAACTTGGGAAAGCCCAGTGCCACTTGCAGGAGACTATACTCTGGCGTCTGCCGTGGTATAGCTATATAGCAGTATGGGTGAATTCCGTTGGGTGGGATGAACGTCTCGCTTTCCAGCGTGATGTACTCGATGCTTGAGAGTGACAGATATTGATAGGCGATGGCCTCTTGCTGTGATACGGTTATGTCCCAGAAGGAGGCCGTGGATCGGAAGAAAATTGGAGAACGGCCCGCCACGCAGACGGCGCATGGGAGCGCGGCAAAGCCACTATGCGAACCTTATGCCGCCTCCCTAACTGGGACCAGGGGTAAGGATGCGAACCTGGAAACATTCGACGGTCCCCACGTCGGAGGGGGCTGGCTGGTCAAGGATGTCGTATAGGGCATATGTATGTCGTAAAGGGCAACCCCTTTATATATATATAAAAAGGGGTTGCCCTTTTTGAGTAGTCAGTTCCCTACTGAGGGACTGTGCCCTGTTGTTGACAGATCCGGGGCACCTCTGTCCTGTAGATCTGTGGCACCCACGGTGTTTTGGTGTGTATTCGGTTCATCCGCGACTCTCACGCGTCACGTCGGATTCCACGATTCCACGCAGGACTGATGGCACTGACGCCGTAAATATATCCCAGCGAAAAAAAGCTCTTTGTAAACACAACATGAAATCACGCAAGCGAGGTTAGCTTGGCAATAAACTGTGTATTTGAACACATCCTTCAAATAAAATCAAGTATCTTGTGTATTTGTAAAACTACTGTATTAAAGAAAAAAACAGGTTCACAAAAAAATAGAGATGCGGAACATATAGCAAGGATTCAATGGTTGACATTCACTACAATAAAAATAAATTAATCGTTCATTTATGTTGATTATTTTAATTTTACTTCATCTTTATGGTGTTCATTAGAAGGAACATTATCTAAACGTAATACTCTATTCAAATAAATAATATATACACTAGATCTAATAATTTCTATTGCTAAAATTCAGCAAAATATCATCTCACTGTTTTTTTTTTCTTTGTTTTCGAATAGACCTCATATTGACGGATTATGTAAGAACAAACACCATAACAACTCACCGGACTAAATTTCTAAGTTCTACAAAAAAATGGAAAATGTAAAAAGCATCGATCACAATATAGGATATAGTGTAATTAGGAATTCTCACAAATTCACTATGCATGTTATGTGCCATCTCATTCTCATAACATCTATAATTTGCGAGAAAGGAGAGATATCGTGATATATTGGCGACCATTACATAAAAGTTTCATAAGCATAAAACCAATGTACCGCAATGGCTCTAGTTCCCGAGTGGAGATTTATAAACAATAAACCGCGGCGTTTTATATCGCGGAGACTGTCCATCGTAAATACAAACTATTATGATGGGCAGAATAGATCCGGAGCTCAAGGGGAGGGGGTATGAAGGGGGAGAGGGGGCAAGAGGGCATCACGACGGGACAGGTTAAGGAGCAATACGATAGTTATGAATCCGACAGGCACAATAGCCAATTTCTTGATGAACTCGCTGCCTAACTGTTCTTTAACGATACATCGCACGTCACTTAAAAGTTCCTACGTATTTATTATATTCGTACTTAAAAGTACGTACGCATTTTATACGTGTACAGATTGTTACGTACATCGTAGGGAACGGTTGAGTTGTGACCTTACGTTTGAGTTGTGACCTTACGTTTGAGTTGTGACCTTACGTCTGAGTTGTGACCTTACGTTTGAGTAGTGACCTTACGTTTGAGTTGTGTACTTACGTCTGAGTTGTGACCTTACGTTTCACGAAGATGTTGCAATTATTATGATGATCTCGGGGCGTCGTTGAAACAAGACTAAAATATTTGAAGTGAATATTTAAAGTCGTTGTGATTGGAAATTGTGTGAAACGAAAATGCGTCACGACAAAGATACTTTCTAAGTCCTATAAAAAAAAAAGAAATTCATTACACACATACAATTTGCAGCTGACAAACTAACAGCCTAGCCATCTTATTTGTTTTTTTAGTTTACCCCTTGCATACTAACTCTTTCTGCTTATAGTAAGAGTTAGTTTGCAAAACATGCTGCATTGTAACCGAAACGGGCCGGCATGAACGGGAGGTCGTTCACGTGATATCGCAGTAGTGACAACTCCGGTGTCGCGTTTCGTGCAGTTTGTGAATGGCGCACTGGAGGCGAGTAGGACAACACATCAGCCTAGTAATTAAGCAGATGTCTAAGGGCGTTGCTAAATATATATAAATGCTTCAGCTGTTCGTTTGTTTAACTTTATTATTTAAATAAAATAAACTATAATGAAGGCCTGCGATATGATAAAAGTAAGGAAAACAACTCCAGTGGACTGAGCTGACACACACAGTTTATTTTTCTTTTAACCGGAAAGACGCAATTTTAACAGGAAGTGCAGTTGCAGTAATGAACAGCTGTAGTTATAATAATGGTGGCAACAGCTCGAGACGAAGAAGCTATAGCAATTACAAAGAGTCCACCTGTGACCATGGTTGCTGTAAAGCTTCTGAAACGTCGGGCTAGTTAAATCATAAAGTAAACCGCGATAAAATCCGTAAAAGTAGTTTTATCGTAACTACTAAAGTGGGTTAGTGAATTTTTATCCTTATTGAAATGCCAGTACCAGTAATGCCATACGAGTTATCACTAAATAAACCGGGATAAAATCCTCTAAAGTATTGTTTTCGTATATTTATGCGAATGTTATTCATTGTTGTGTCTCTTTAACGGTCTCTTTATTTTCTTGTGGAATGAGACAA
>JAFELO010000552.1:568482-578942 GCA_017140195.1 Eumaeus atala | reverse complement strand
AGTATGTGTGTAATGAATTTCTTTTTTTTTTTATAGGACTTAGAAAGTATCTTTGTCGTGACGCATTTTCGTTTCACACAATTATATATATATATATATATATTATATATTTATTACCCTATTTAATTTATATATATTATATACTCATCCTCTAACATATTTACAATTTATTGTATGGCAGGACAGCACAAGGATTATACGTCCATGACGGTGATTCTGCCTCATTCCACAATAAAATCTAAAGATACGCGATAAAATCCGTTAAAGAGACATAACAATCCTTTAAAGTAGTTTTATTGTAATACATCACATCTATATTTTATCGGAGAACATAATTTCAAAAGCAACATACAATTAAAAAATAAAAGAGCTTATGCAGAAAGAAAAAACTTTAAAACATCTGGGTCCTGATGGGATCAGGCTCATGTAAAAAAGGCTTTCCAATTAAATTTGGCATAAGGCCGTAGGTTTATAATAAGTTCCGAAGTTCGAGGTCCCGACCTTTAAGTTGTGGTCGTTAGGGGTATAGAACTCGGCGACAATTCGACACAGCGGAGTGGCCCAGCGGTTACAAAGCTTTCTCATTAAACCGTCAACGTTCCGAACCGTGACACTAAAGTCATTTCAATGAAAAAAAAACCGAAGCCGCTTTTTTTTCTCGAGGCTCGGAAAAAGAGCACAAAAGGTTTTTCTTAGGCGAAGCGTGAGTTTCGTAATTAAGTGACGAGAAAGCGGAGCGCACTAACTCGCGGCTAACTGTGCGTTTATTGTGTTATGAGTTACACGACTTGTGTTTATAATACTAAAATATTGAACTCCTAAGTTAAGAATATTAACGGCAACGCAACATGTACATATTTCGGATGTCACTGGAGATCAGGAGATCCGTACCGCCAGTTGGCCCATCAGAATAGATAGCCCTTATCGGTCCACTGCTGGACAATGCTCCTTCAATGAAGGCCAAGGCGACCGGCCTCCTGCTACTCGCATCCATCCCGAACCGGCCACTGCACGGAGATCACCTGGTGAACGGTCGACCAACACTTCGTTTGCCTAAACGCGGCCTCCGCTCCAGAACCTCACTGGCCCATCTGCCATCTGTTCTTCTGAGTGTGTGACCAGCCCATTGCCTCTTCAGCGAGCTTATTCGTCGCATTTAGTTCTCCGCCTCATGACTTCATTACGAATTCTGTCGGACAACACAACATGGCACGTTTAATAGCCCTTAAGCTACCGCAAACTTGCGGACCCGTCCCAAATTTAGAGGCCATGTTTCGGCTCTGTAGGTCATCACGGAGAGAACGCATTGGTTGAAGACGTCTGTCTTCGAGCTCTGCGGTATAAATTACAATTTTATAGATTACAATTGTTTAATTGTTTATAGGATCCAGTCTGCTAGAGCTATAATCCGACACGACTACTATAAAATATTACCAAGTATGAAAACTATACCCAAATTGTATACTTAGTAAGAATGACAAACCACATTATACTTAAGAAAACTGATCGTTATCGTTTACTATAACATTTTAAGTCAATTTAAAAAACATTCATAGCTCGTCCAATTAAAGCGAACAAATGGTGAACATTTGTAATACTATTTCAACGTCACTCTAATCTAACTTTTTTAACAAAATCAATTATGCTTCCTTTCTGCGCAAGCGCATAAATCATGTTTATCGTCGTTACCGATACATCGGTTAATGTACACAACGGGCTGTACATACATTATAAAAGGACATTCAAAAAAATCAAACCACGTTTTATAATTTCTTATATCAAAGAGTTTAATAAGTTGCTTCCAATTTAAAATGAAATCCGTGGTCCGCTGTCCCTCCGCCCGTCGGGGTCCGGATTATAAATCATAACTGCCAGGACCTCAGCCCTTCGAAATTATCACCCGCCGGTCCCACGTAGATTATACAAAACAGCCTCATGTTACAACCTCAAATATTTTCTCTTTGGCATACGTAATAAAACACGTAGACTCATTGACCGTACGAGGTACGTGCGTTTCTGCTGGGGATTGCGATCGTAATGTGCAATGAGCAAGTTTTAATAAGCCTCTATGGGGAGAATGAGGCGGGGTATAAGTTGCATTCCAAACGTTTGGCAGTTTGTTAATGAGGCCGTATATCAATAGCGATATGGCTATTAGCTATAGGTTATATAAGCCATATGTCTATTAGCTATAGGTTGTATAAGCCATATGGCCATTAGCTATATGTTATATAAGCCATATGGCTATTAGTTACAGGTTATATAAGCTATATGGCTATTAGCCATATGTTATATAAGCCAAATGGCTATTAGCTATAGGTTATATTAGCCATATGGCTGTTAGCTATAGGTTATATAAGGCATATAGCTATTAGCCATAGGTTATAAAAGACTATAGCTATCATCTATAATATATATTAGTAAAGGTAGTGTCATCCAGCATTGCACCGGAATTGGGCCGGCACGACTGTGAAGGTACCTCTCGCTCACATACTCACATACTCTTCAGTGTCGTATTTCGTGCGGTTTGTGAGTAGCCGACGGCCCGTGGAGAGGGCAGGAGGGCAACGCATCATCATCGTAATGATGTGGATGTTCATGGGCGTCGGTAGCCGTAAAGTTTCTCCCCTTTCTCGCCCGTATTTTGAATATACCAGGTGTATGCTTGAAATATACCAGGTGTATGCTTGAAATATACCAGGTGTATGCTAGAAATATACCAGGTGTATGCTTGAAATATACCAGGTGTATGCTAGAAATATACCAGGTGTATGCTTGAAATATACCAGGTGTATGCTTGAAATATACCAGGTGTATGCTTGAAATATACCAGGTGTATGCTTGAAATATACCAGGTGTATGCTTGAAATATACCAGGCGGGAAGACGATCTCCGTGCAGTAGCCGGTCCGGGATGGATGCGAGTAGCAGGAGATCGAACGTCTTGGCGTTCATTGAGAGAGGTCCGTGACCTGCAGTGGACCGATAAGTTGATAATGAGGATGATGATACGCTTGAAAAGAATTGCCACCTTTATTTCGTAATCAATCGGTTAGTTGCTCCGCGGAGCACGTCACGTCTTATATAGTATGGTCATTACGTTACGTTACGTTTGTTTCAACGATTTAAATGACGAACTCTCTTTATTATAACAAATGAAAGCCAGCCGCGTATCCTTCGCGGGATGTTCTGAAAAGGGCCGCCCCACTTTGGACTAGCTTTTCTTAAATAACTCGTTCAATGAGATGCATAACGTACTTCTCGCAGATCTTAATCCGGGCTTGGATTGTGTGCGTGTTTGTGATTGTGTGCGTGTTTGTGATTGTGTGCGTGTTTGTGATTGTGCGCGTGTTTGTGACTGTAGTGCTCCATTTTTAGTCCGTTTATGGCGTTGGAGCGAGAGGTACCTGCGCGTGCCGGCCTAAGTTGGCTGCAATGTAGCGAGGCACAACCTCTTACGCTAAACTGACTCTATTTTACTTAAAATCGACTGTTATAAGTTATTGTCTAGGACACAAAGGAGAATCTAAACATGTGTTAATTTCTAAAATGTTGTCTCTTTGCGGTTATTTATACACGCGTATCAGGCAAAAATTAGTAGCGAATTGATATAGAAGACCGGCTGACTTATTTGATAACGTGGCGGTAAATCCGCGTCTTACGCCAGAGGTTAAGGATTCGAATCCCGACTAGGTCCTGGATTATATAAGTATTATATGTATTTGTATACTAAGAATATTAAATATATAAAATTTTGTTAATTTTTTAAAAGTATTAAATATACTTCCGCTGTCTAGTACCCAAGTCCTTAAGATACTGACCACAATACTAGGCTGGCGTGGTGTGATAAGTCCACAAATATTTCTATTGTAAAGTTCAATACATTGGAATGAATACGCTGATACTAGAAACTAGAAAGCAGAGAGTGTTTTTATTAAATGGAAATTATTGCAAGAAAATCTCGATCAAACTGCGTGATTGAGGCCAATATATTCAAGAGAGAGTATTGTGGAAAGCCATATATCACGGACCATTTGAAACAATGAGATATGTTCCCCTCCCCCCGCCAACCCCCTTCGCCCCATCTGGCCCACACATGACAGTCTGAGATACGACGCACTGACGTTATTTATCGATGACACAAAAGTTTTTTGACAATTCAAATCCATCATGTCTAGGCTCAGATATTTCCCGGCGCTTTTGTGTTAACAAAGTAATGCGTTCGTAACATTATTCTACTAGCTCTAGCTTCAAGTGCCTACACGTGGTATGCTGAAAGGCACAACTCGGAATTGTGGCGGCGTATTATTATAGTGCCGTGCAGCGGAATTGGGTTGGCTCGACCGGGAGGTACGTCTTGCTCACATGATATTGCTGTAAAGTGAAATCTTCGGTGTCGCGTATCGTGCGGCGGGTATCCGGGGCCCATATGAAGATGCCCATGAATATTCGCATAATTACTATCTATCGGCTTCGGTAGGTTTGTCGCTCTTTCACGCGAAAATCTGGAATAGATTTTAATGAATATTTACAATAATATAGCTATTTACAATAATATACGTCAGAATTACACATAGGCTGTAATAGAAATAGTAACTTTCGCCCGTGGTTTTGTCTGGTCGTGGTTTTCGCGTGGGTTAACGCGAAGTCGCGGGTCACAGCTAGTTAAAAGTTAGACTTAAACTATACCAAAACTTTAAATCCAGTTACAATAATGCGTATACATTTAGTTGTAATTTATTAAGAACGTTAGAGCTTCCCAACATGGTTTGTAATTGAAGGGAAAGCAAATCCGGAGGTTTTTGCTACTGTGATTACTGTCGGACCGTCCTGACACCCCTTCTTGCCTTGCAGTAATAGATTATAGAGTGTTTATGGTACAGTTTCATTATCATTCTCAATTATATCAAAGTATTTGTTGCATTTCCTGCATCTGTATTTCTGTTTTGGTATTTATGCTCGGGTCAGTAATTACTAATTCTTAATTAGTGTTATTAATTAGTAGGAATGTCACTGGCAGCTGGGATGATTTATTAATACGATTAATATGTTAATGTTCGCGATGACGTTAAATAATATAAGCTCTGACAGAAGCTGACACACACAGCTGAAGTTGACTGCTTAAGAACTTCTATGATATGCCATATTTGATCTGCGTGACCGTGACGCGAATATCTATGGGCGTTGGAGTTCGTCAGAGTCGTTCTCTCTGTCTAACCATAAGGGAACTGGCGTGAAGATGTGTTGTTGTTATTTATAATATTTTTAAGTATTAATATACTAATAATTATTTAAACCGCAGCATTAAATTGTTTCAAAAATGATCTCTAATTCAATAAACAGATATGATATTTATTAAAGAGGTACCCCGCGGTAGCCGCGTAGAATGTGAGTATCAACGGAACCTTTCTTCAGTATAAAAGTATTCTTATCTTATTGCATATTCATTCTTAAGTTATTCTTATATCAAAGCCCGAGGGAAAAACTAAATTCTGCCTTGAGACCAGCAAAAAAATCAAAAGAATAGTAGAGGGTGTAGGAAATAATTCCAATTTCCCTCGCTAATCATAGCGGAGACAATACAAATTTGAGAAAGCCAAGAAAAAGCTGCCAAGTGAGACACATGTGCCATTCACAACGAAGATATTAAAAACTTTATTTAGTAACTGAATAATCAGCAAATATGTTGTGACTTGTAATATCTGAACTTGATATGTTCTGTTTCCAATTATGATTACGACGAAATCGTTTATAGGCACAGAAGCTCCTCACGCTGTCCACGAGGCCCATAGTACGAGTATATTGCTCCCTTAGTACTATGAATACTGTCTAACATTACGGTCATATCGTTACGCCAAAAACTACCCTCCCCAATGATGTGGCGTGCAGTTTGTTCGTGCTCATTAAAGCCTTGCTATATTACCCATAACCTTCACCAGTATATTGGAGCTAAGCTGTATGTTTGCTTAAATATTTAAAATGAGGTAATCTTTAAAACTACCTGTCCGATTGAAAAAAAGCTAATCTTTTCAATTCGATGGGAAAATTTCGTAGAATGTTTAAGGCTGTTTAGCATCACGCTACAATTTATAAAGACCAAGAAGTCACGCAATTAGCAGATGCTGAAAGAAGCGTTTCTCTCCATTCATTATGGGAGTTTGGATTTGGATGTTAAATGTCAAATATTGGTATTGAAAGTAACTATCAAAGTGTTAGAAACAAATAATATATTTAAATAGTATAGGCGACAAAGGAGCAATTAGAGTTTTTTGGCAACCACCGGCGCCCATTGACATCCGCATCACTATTTTTATTGCCCTCTTTTCTCCTCCCCTCCAATGGGCCACCGGTTACTAACAAACCAATCGAATCGCATATTGCTGTCACTTTAAGACGGTGTCATGAGAGTACCTCAACGGCTGGCCCAATTCGACTGCAATGCACAATGCAGCCTCATACATTCTACAAACAATAGTTGAGCCTCGCATTCGTTTAACTCTTTACAACGCCATCCTTTTATAATAAAGAACGCTTTTTATGTAAGTCGGTAAATTAAGTTAGTGAGTAAATAAAATAAAATTTATTCCAGTAAAAACAGCTACAGGGAATGGCGTGCAATTATGACAAAAGCGTCTTCGTCCGTCTACAAGACAAGATGGCTGCCGCATGCCTGCCCAAGATTGACTAGTAGCTGAATGCTAGCCAGCGGCGAGGTACGTAAAATATAAGCTAGCATGGAATGCTCTGCCCCTTGTAAATTTGAATTCTTTTTGCTTTGCGTTCCGCATAATTGTGTTTTAAATATTACAGTTCACAATGTTGTGTCAGCCAAGTATGGGAGTAATTAACGATAGTGTATTGTTAAATTAGTTTACTTTCTTACGTACATGCCCTTCGAGAGTGGCATACCATATGCGCGTAAAACCCTCTATAAATATGATGTTTAAAAACTTTTTTACGTGTGTATTTTTCTTTTTTCTGATGCGCGTTCGTAAGAAGACCGTGGCTTGTGGCTGGCTGGCTTATATTGAGGATTGACAATTAATTGCGTATTACAACAAAACTCCTTTTATGGATTCTATCGCGGTTTATTTAATTAATTATCAGAAGCTTCTGAAACGTCGGGCTAGTTAAATGACCAAACATACAGCGATAGAATCCTTGAAACTAGTTTTGTTGCAATGAGTAACATTCGCGTAAACTTAAGACATTAACCAATTGCTTACGAACACCTCACTTAATTACCTGGAAACAAACAAACAAATTTACTCATTAATATTCTTAAAAAAAAGTATTATAAATAAAAGAATATATACGTAAAATTCATTACTGAGGTGTGAGAGATAAACGGACTGACAGACAAGGCACAGCGGAAATGACTGAATCTAGAAACATGGAATTTGGTGCAGAGGATCCTTTTATGATTGAAGCGAGCACTAAGAAAGGATTTTTAAAAATTTAACCCCTTAGGGATAAGGCGATGAATTTTATACTATGTAATCTAATCGTGTTACGAGGGTGAAAATTGCGGGGCGCTGCTAGCTGCTATAAGGAGACAAACGAGTCGGTTTCTTTTGACATCTGCTAATCCCCATAGACAACTGTATATTGCACATTATAAACATAATATAGTTACGCTCGTTATAAACATATTGTCCTCCTGTCCACTAATAGCCTCCGAAACTCACAAACAGCACAAAACACGAGTACAGCTGTCACTTTCAGGCAACATGTGTATTAGAGGCCAGGTCGGTCTAATTCGGCTGCAACATGTCACGACCGCGTACTGAAACTACCTACAAATAAACAAAATTACTCAATCGAATAACACAATTATGGAATCGTGTCAAACGGAATCGTAATAACAATGTTCACACTAAACGGTCCCGCCCAAATTGCCAACCCATCCGCGCCGCGTCAGCCCCGGACCACATAAGTCACATTTATCGCCGCATCAAAAACCCATCAAGGGACAATCGTTAGCACGAGTCATCTGGCGATGAAAAAACAGCTTTGGACTATGTCGAGGTTAATTTTATTCCTTTTTTTATAACATAGGAGGTACGCGAGTATTCGGATTGGTAGACGTCAAGTTACCTCCGACGCATATAGAGATCCACACAACCATTGGTTACTGACACAGTTTCACAAAAACAAAAACAATGAATTTTAAATGTAACTAAATGTTCCATTGCAATTTATAATTAATTTATGTTAAAACTTTTAACTAATGCTGATCCGGGGGTCTGCTCCATGTGACTCTCATTATTAAACAATATCTATTACAATTTATAAGATCAAATATGATGTTTTTAATTAAATAAAATGAAAATAAGATTATTTCTGGCTTTAGAATCAATTTAGAGTAAACTCCAGCTGCGTGTCAGGCCCGACACAGTTCGGTATAAACATCTAAATAAACTCAAACACGGCCCTGCATGGAAAGGGGAACAACAAAAAGACAATAATCAACATAATCGATTTCGGAAGGCGAGCGAATACGATTCTAGTCGAGACGAGTCTAATCGATTCGAGTCCCTCGGGTAATCCGCTCCGAACTGAATTTATTAAGGTTTTAAATATACAGCTGTAATGTAATATCATCATCCTCACCAGCTTAACAGCCATTGAATCCGAATTAAGCCTCAACATAGCTACTGCTCACACGCTGCCACTCTGAGGTGATGTCCCCGCGAAGTGGCAGTTAGGTTGGCGGGTTTTGAGTTGTTTGTGAGTAGCCGATGGATGACCAATTGGAGGGGTGAAGTAAAGGTGGGACGAAATTTGTGCCTAGCTCAGTGGCTAGATTTAAATTAAATGTATACAAACTCATAAGCAACACTGCCTATCCTCCACGTCCACCTCCTTATTATTTACTTAAAATCTGGCTACGAACGAAAATATAATCCTTAATTTTCTGTGCGACTGGGACGGCATTCTCTTACCACCCGAGAGAATTAATTGCAGGTTATAATTTATAAAAGGAACCCCAATAACATTTTTTCGGCGCGACCCGGGACTCGAACCCGTAAGAGTGCGAACGCGCTTGCCCCTAGACCACGAGGCAGACCGACAGCGAGACCGGTTATTATAAACGTATGCAAACTGTCTATTATCAACGGTACCATTTCCACAGTCCGTTACAATGAAACAGACGGATCACATCGCATCAGCTTCATTACGACACTCGTTTGTTCACTCTCATTAGACCCACGGACCCCCGCTGGCAGAGAACATGTTACCTGCCTCGCGACTAACACTAAAATATCCCAAAGGTCGTAAATTATAAAAATGGCCCCTACATTCTGATTAAAAAACCAATTTAAACACCCAACTGTAAATTCGGACATTTCTACCTTTTGTGCCTTTTGTGTTTTATTGAATTTACTGCCTGTCGACTTATCTTTATCTTATCTTAATCTGGGTATAATAAATATGGTGTAATTATGAAATTATGGTACCGTGTAAGCATTATAATCGTTAATTAGTTAATTAGATGTTAATTATAATATGTTTGTAATTGAATATGGTTTGATGGCTTGTAGCAGAATGTTTGTGACGATCTGATAGGTAAATGTGTTCAGCGTAGAGGGACAAACAAGTAATCGGAGCCATTTTGTCACTACCAACGCCCACTAACACTCGCATATGCAGATAAGGTCCATCACCAAATCCCTCAAATCACCACCACATCCACAAACCGCACGAAACGCGCTACCTTATCCATTACTTTTAACGTGCTATATATAGACGAGAGGTATCTCTGAGCTGGTTTAAATATTATTATCATGACTAGAGCGACTGATACCTAAGACAAATATTTTTCTTTTTATGGTACAGAACTTTAGAAAGATCTCGAATAAAGAAATTCATGTGTCATAATGGCTTCTTGCAAATAAGTTATTCATGTACTTTTAAATTATTATCGAACTAATACTATAACACGTGTTTGTATCATTAAAAAGGAGCTATTTAAATAATTTTATATTATATTGCGTAATATAGAAGTTAATAAATAGCTCATTAGTGTAGGTACATAGGTTGAATGAGTAGACAAAACGGGCTGAATAGCCTATAGTAGTTATTCTTTCCTTTCTGAACACGAGAACCGCCGGGTCTGAAGGTACCACACTGCATTGCAGCCGAACTGGGTCGGCACCACCAGGAAGAACGCATTATACCGCCTTAAAAATATAGTTATGCAATCGCACTTCGTGTGGTTTGTGAGTCTACTAGGCTGGAGGGGAAGCAGGGCATCACATCTACACAACAATTTATTATATAATTGCTGATATGTATGGGCGTCGGCAGTCATTGAGATGTTTAAAAGATTTTTTATAGCTTAATAGGACTTACTGAATACCTCTCGAAGTACCTCTCGCTCACTTGATGCCGGCGTAAAGTGATAGCTTGGCTGTCGAGTTTCGTGTGGTTTGTGAGTAACCTGTGGCACATTGGGGG
>JAFELO010000552.1:535216-568465 GCA_017140195.1 Eumaeus atala | reverse complement strand
GGGTGATTACAAAAACATCTGCCAAACCTTATGGTTCGGACTCCTGCACTTTTCTTCCTATGCGATAAATATACCTTACATACACTTATGACGTCACCAAGCTCTCTATACAAACTGACTTGTAACAACAAGGTGCAGTTACCGTACATCGTTTGCCAAATGTGCCTATAAAATTGACTGCAAAGCAATAAATATACATAAACGTCGATGAAATATTACACTATTTACATATGAAAAGATTACTATTATCTCTTCAGTCCAGAATAAACATACCCACTAAAATAGTTTACAGCATAATTGCCTATAATTTATAATATCTGTGTGTGAAAACTAAAATTTAATATACATAATCCGAATGCGGGAAACTGGCTAGAACATTAAACTTACTTATTGCTTTTTATCCGACTGATCCAAAGTTCGAGAACCTCATATATATATATATATCGTTTATAAATATAAATTATAATATAAAGTTTATGAATCCTACTATTACTATAAATATGAAAGTTTGTATAAATATGTTTGTTGCTCATACAAAACTACAGAACGGACTTTGGGAGAAGGCATGTGCCAGCGAAAACTAAGAAGTGTCCAAGCTACACAAATAATTGATTTTCCAAGGTGTATGTTTAAAAGCGTTAATCTCATAACCCACCGCTCGGATACGAACAGTTATTTTTGCATTAGATAGCGCTTATTGTGGAAGGTCAAAGGTCTACATGATCACGCCAAGAGCTATAGAAGCGGAGGGGTAACCATAAATCTCCACGAATCGGGAAAACTTCCATACCGATATTATAATAGGAGCTGGGATTCCTGAGATGGGAGCATCTCAGGAACTACCATTCGAATTCGAATTATAATTTTAACATTGGACGTTTGGTCCATTTGGAGAAGGTTATGTTTATAGACCAATCAAAGTTAATCAGAAATATGAATGCCAAATATTCGGGTCAAGATACATATGAAATTTGTTGAGTTAATCATATTTTTTTTCGGAAAAAAATTACAGATCGTAATCTAGATCTGTGGAAAATTAAAAGGTTATGGATGGATGGTATTTGGATGACCAAGACCATCCATAATTTCACATGTGGAATATTTAAATGTTTATAGATATGTTTAAAATTCATGTAAAACGTCGACTCATATTCACGCCAGCTGCCTACGGGGAGGCAGATCGAACCGAGTGACACATACCATGATCCTTACATATTTTTCTTGTTTCCTACGCAGTCCATTAGTTATTCTCTTCATACAGTTGTTGTTGCCTGCCTTCTCTTCGCTTCCAAAGAATAAGTTTAAAAAATATATATTTAACTATCGACCCGCACTGGCTTCGAGCATGAGTAATAGTTTCCAAGTTATACACTTAAGCCATCAGGAATCACTCTATCTATGGGAGAAAACGGCATGAATATCCGTTTAGTAGATTTTGAGAAAATCGATCACATATAGACAGACAGCTTTTGGGGACTTTGTTTTTAAGTATACATTAATATACTCTACGTTTCAGAATAATTGGTCACTAAAGTAGCAGCCATGTTGGGTTTTTGCAAAGTTCAAGACGTCATCAATAGGAAAGTGACGGTCGAGTAATTTCTTATGGCTTCGTGTCCTTTTCTATTCATCACTACGCCCTCCTCGGTGTCTATGTAACCCTAGTATCGTATTTTATGTAATCATTGAACTCGTTTCGTCTTCGCACTCTTCCCGTTGCCGGGTCGAGGGGGGTCCAGACCGGAGCTTAGCTCCCTACTGGAGATTTGTTGTTCGAGCCTCGTTAATACGAGGCTGTGGTTGATGCGAGGTCATGTTGACCTCTGAGTGCCTATGCACATATGTTTATGTGCCTGGGCTATTGGTATCTTTGTACGATCGGCGTCTATCCATTTGTCGGGGCACTCTCACAGGTCCCAGAGCGAACTGGGAAACGGGTGTCGGCGATGTCCGTCTGCAGCGTCCAGCGAGAGGGAGAAGTGTATATAAGTATATAACCTGTGAAGATGAAGTCAAATGGATTAGTAGTGTTTTTTTTTCTAGCCTGTGTGGGAGGTAGGCGGAAACTGGTTATCCGTCTCCCCCCCCCCCTCGGCAGGCTATATTTGTCCGGGGGGCGGGCGTGCCAGGGCGCGAGACCCCTGAGAGTCTCGTGCTCCGACGCGTCCGCCTTTTCAAACAGGTTGCTCGACATCCTGCCGACAAAGTCATCAAGGGGCTCGACGCGCAGGTCCCTGAGTATAGTATGGTTCCTCACGAACCTTGGAGCCTTGACCAGTTGCCTGTACACCTTGTTCTGAACGACACGGAGTTTCCACTTGTTCGTATCGCTCAGCAAGTGATGCCAGGCAGGAGTCGCGTATGTTAGCCTCGATCTTATGTGGATGTTGTAGAGTGCCATCCTCATTTTTAGTGGGATGGCACTCGCCCGCAGGAGTGGCGCCAGCCTGGCGGTGGCTGATCTGGCCTTTCTGATGGCGGTTTCGGCCTGACGAGCCATCGTGAGTCCGGAGTCTAGCACGACTCCCAAGTAGTTGGCTGTCCTGTGCCATGGACGCCCTGTACCTTGAGCGTGAGTCATACACGCTTTTAACAATACTAACGCCCTTTACGCCATAGGGGGACAAAGAGGTAATCGGAACCATTTGGTAACTTTTACCGCCCATCAACATTCGCACGTGATAATAGATATTCAGAACTTCTGCTTCTTCACCTCGTATCCTGAAATGGGCAAATGGCTACACACAAATTGCAAATTTTTAAATTATATGCACGCGGATCATAATTTAAAAATATGCAAGCAACCAGCATACGACGAGAAGGTTCACATATATAGTTTACATAACCAGAGTTTTATATGCAGCCTGGCTAGTGACTGATTTTCATCAGTGCTCACATCTTGTATTCATTACGAGACTATTCCAAATTATGTCATAAAATAAGTACCTTCTTACCAAAATAACCCACAAATTTCCAAATGCGCTGATACAATACTAGCAATAAAGCTTGAGCTATTGATAAGACCTAAATCTATCAATTCTAAGATCATCAATGGCAGACGCATTGACGGTGACCCGCCTGGCACGGCGAGCCAAAGGGAGACTACGGCGACCATCCTAACTGATTTTAGCCCCTTTACATTTTCTTCGAAGTTACTTTACAATATTGTTCTATAAATATTTTTTTAACGATACCGAGTAAAATTTTTTACGTCTATAAATGATGAAAATATCTCACCAGTAGGCCCGTGCGTCGCCAACACCGATATTATATGTGATTTTATCCTATTGTTTAGCAATGCAGCAATTATATTATTTCTCTCGAAACTTCTACACAGTTAACTCTTACTGGAGAGGAAAGCTGCCTCACTAAAAAAATCTTCTTAACTATAATTATGGTTAATGATGATGTGATTATAATTTGTACATGAAATTATACATGTAATGTAAATTATATTTTAATTGGTCAAAATAATTTTATTTAAATTAACAACTGATATATTTAATTTTGAGGTAGTGATTGTTTGTAAATTTAGTCCGACAATCAGAATAAGAAGAAAAAATAATTTTTAACACAACTCCATCATACTTATTATTAAACTGACTCAGCTTATTGTTTTTCTGACCCAAACCTATGGTGTGAAAAGCGAGAAACACAATACAGCTTCATCGGATTGCTGTCAGTGGTCGTCGGGCGACGAGACTAGGTTTTAGGTCGAAAAAGGGGTTCGTTCCTCCCACACTCCCGCAAATGGGAGAGATGCAATCACGATATAAGATATCATCAGACTGTACTATTAATTCTTTGACGCCTGAGGATTCTCTTTACAGACAAGTACAATTTGCATCAAAATACATTCACCCGTTTTCATGTGGACGCCAAATAAACACGCAGATAAATGGTCTCCTGCAGCAGATAATGGTTAAATTCGCTGTTACGAACACTTTTATATCGGGATGCATCTCTCCCATCTGCGGGAGACGGGGGGGGGGGTTGGTCCTTCTTACGACCCGAAAACTAGTCTCGTCTTCAGACGTGCACTCGTAGCAATACGAAGAAGCTACATTGCGCTTATCTTCGCTTTTTACACCATAAGTTCAGGTCAGAAAAAAAATGATTAAAAGTCAAACAGTCAACAATTCTAAAAACTGTTGTAACGTGTTCTGTTATCGAGTATCCCCAGACAACTCCTTTTCATATATCTTCCATTTGCAAACTTTCGACCCTGCTTGGGTATATTGCCCTATATGTGTGGATTAATATAAAACTGTATACATAAATATATTTCTGCATAAACATTACAAGTGGCAAAAAGAGCGATGCGCCGTTACTTGAATCGTATGAAATTTGAAAAATAACAAGCTAACCGCCTAATCGTATCTGCCCCCGTTCCTAAATCCACTGAGCGCCTGCGCCGGAATGCCGGCAAACGAGTTCTACATCCCTCCCTCTCGCGCGCGCCGTCCTTGTCGCACGCTTGTCATTTTCTATAAGTTTTTCTAACATTCCCGTCGCACCGCCCTGTCGACTCCGTAGTCGTAGAGCGATAACTTTTATTTGTTCAATAGTCACTATTGTCCGATATTATGTGCTCACGCATGGCTCACCTCTGCCCGTTTACTTAATTATAATTGTATGATATTATATTTGTTTGTACGGGCACCCTAACATTAGATGCCTCGTCAGCTACTGCATGGTCATTTTGCAAAACGAATTAGCATAGAAATACAATGAGAAATTTAAAAAGAAGTAACAAGCTTTGGGTCACTGAAGTTTCTAATTCTAAATCTAATGTATTATTATTAGAAAATATTTAATCATACATTATATTAAATCCAGTAGATGCTTTTCGTTTAATCTAGATCTTCTTTTTACGTCTGAGATTGTATTATACCACATGGTATGGATGAAGGCTTTAAGGTACTCCTTGTGAAACAACTATGTGAATATATTGAACATTTTTCATTAATTAACAGTTAATTGATGGCTTGAGATACAAGTAAGAGATACAACTTTTAGGTATTATAACCAAGTATATTATATGACATCTGAAATAATTGTTGAGTTTCATTGAACAAGAGAGAAAATCACCTGCTAACGTCTCTCAAATATAGCAATAGTCTGTTAGTGATTCAGGTTTATATAAAATGTTAACGCTGTATTATCTAAATAGCACCCAGATACTGTGAACATAGTAAAATACAGGGAACTAAATAGTTAAGTATAATCTCGATCTGAAAGCTAGCAATGACTGCTTAATACTAACAACTTACAAATTAAGAGAGAGACGTGTGCCAAAGCTAACTTTATGGGCTTCGCATGTTTTATATCAATAAATTATTAACTACGGTCCTTGTTTGATTTTATATTCATCGCGACGTCGTCGTTTCGGAGTGAGCCTTATGCCGTAACACTTCAGTCCAAAATTGATTACGTTACACAACTAACTTTATTCAAATTTGACCCTTAAAACCTACGCGGAATGCTTAATTTGTATTGGTTGTAAATGTGAGCAGGTACAAATGGTAGCGGACAAGTTTTGTTCCGAACCGAGAGGGAATCTTTAGTTTAATTAATGCGCCCGATCTAGGGACGGTAATGGCGGATAGCGTGTTACGTGCGGCACATTTCGCTGCAATTAATATTATAACTAATTCGAGATGAACCGAGGTCGACTGACAATAATTTACGACCAATAAAACCAACAGACCTTCAGTCGGGTGTGCAATTATTTTGCATCATTAAGCAGACGCCTCGCTATTTCTCTAAATATATTCACGGTAATGCGCTTGGAGCGAATTGTTATTTGTATATTATAAGGACAATTGAAGTGGAAATACCACGAAAGTGCGGAGGAGAGCGAATATCAATTCACGAGCAACGTGGCGAAGTGTATATATAGTACCCACTATACCCATACTCTATAAGTATATTCTAGGTACCTACTGTATATTACGGTACAGTAGGCTCCCTGCAACTGTGTAGTGACTATTCTATAACTATATACTGGGTACCTACTCTATGTTACTGTATAATAGGCTCTATCCAATATATAATACGTTCTCTATTACTGTATACTATAACGCTACGGTACTCATCTAATTTATTACATTTTAACGAGTATGTCATTGCCATCAAATGCTATCGCGCGTGAACAGTCACAGCCGTGAGAGCTTATTAAGAAGAAAGAATAGGCCACAAAAATAGAGTGATGTACCTATGTTAAACATATTGTAACAGTATCCACTCTACAAACAACAAATTATACACCATAATTCACGTACACAGACAGATGTACTAACTATATATAATGGACGGCTTATTTTGTATGTGAGTTTATGTCATTTCTGCCTTGCAGCAGGATAGGGGCAACGGCGGTGAGAGGTACACCGACACATTTTGACATATAACGTACATGTAACTATAGGAATAAATACCTTATGTTATCTTAATCACGCCCCTTTATAAAGAGACGTTCATACTGATATTTTATTATTGGAATGACGTTAAAATGAACGTCAAAAAATGAAATATGCAGTCAAATATTTTCAATATGTTAATGTAAATCTTTTAGGTTTGCAAACTGTAAAATAATATGATTATTGTTAGAAGTAGGAAAGTATACTAATTGTTTTTTCTATACAATGTTATTAAATTAATTTTGTAATTCTATTAAAAATACTCTTCCTTGAACTTAAAAGTTTATGTAAATATATGTAAGGGAAATAAAATAACAAATATTGTTTGTCCTAATCTGTTCACATATTCTGTAATCATGTTATATCATATGATATTTGTGGTGTTCTAGAATGGTGTGTGTGTTAAATATAAGAACGCTCCGGCTCTACAATACATTCGGATATAGGGAGGCGCGGCATGCGCCCTCATCACAGCACACTGGTGTATTATGTTAAAGATAAGAAAGAAAACAACACGAGATTTGCTCGAGTATAGACGCAGAAAGTTATTCTTTGTATAAAAAAGCAAGCTGAGTCAATGGAGATACGGATAGCGATACACGAGGCAAAAATGTGCGTGATTCTCCACACGCAACACCAATTATAGAAAAAGGAAAATGGGTCATATTGGCACCGAGAGAGCGAGGTTTATAGGACTAGAGGTAGTATGCTTTATTACATAGGTTTTTATTAGAAAGTTAAGCAAGTGGGGCATCTCATGATAGCGCCGCAAGGTGAGAGCTATACTGCCGCGTCGCGTGCTGTTTGTGAGTTTCCGATGGCACACTGTAGAGGAGGAAGTGAGGCAACTCTGAATAATTTTGTGAATGCTCACGAGTGTTGATGGTCGTCAAAATTCTCTGGCTTTCTCGCTTGTTCCTTTGTACTAAAAAAGTGTAAATAGTAGAAACCAAGCGAAGGAAATTACATAGACAATAAGGCAGCGTAAGTTCCATGCTTTACTTTAAAACTAATAAACTGAAAGTTGCGAGGAAATCAAGCTCGAAGCAGGCTAAGGAAAACTGAAGGTTATATGTAAGTGTAAAGTGAAAATAAACCGTATAGGTAATTATGTATATGTATTTGTGATTCCCATTAATTGTAGATACAAAAGTTCTGTTTTAGTTTTATAATGGCTGATTAGTGTTCCTGTGTTCTTTCTTTGAGCACCAGTGTCTAGTTAATAGTTTTAATACAAATGGGTTCTCTATAACGTCTTTCGATGTAGTAGAAATCCAACTTGTTTTACATTACCAATCAAAGTTTTGTCAAGTTAAGGATACCTACCGGCACAATTAACCGCTAAAATTAAAAAAAACCGTTGGTAAAACAAATTATAAAAATAAAATAGAGTGGTGTTAGGTACACCACCAGCACACACCAGATGTTAAAGTGTTGTACACGAACATGCGACGAATTATATAGATGATCGGCTAATTTCGTATGTGAGTGTATACATACAAGAATAACAATAACAAGACCTGTATTGAGATAATTAAATTTGCGTACACTGTTACACCAACAACAATAAACTAAAATAGGTACTAATCTAGCAGAACTAATAACAGAACATAATTTATAAACAAAATATTTGGCCTATAAAATTTTTGTTAAAATTTAAATTAAAAAAAAATTGGGAGAAAAAAAGATCAATAAAATAAATGTTAGGATTACAGCCAAAAAGTAATACGAATTATTTCTACTGTTTGTGCCGGAAGATCCGCAAAAGTGCATATAATTCCTCAGAAGGTGACGCAGTTAATGATTATGACATCCAGAAATATAATCCTGATGTTATGTAGTCCCTAAATTTATTTTAAACTAAATCTTATAATTCAAGACTCTGTTTTATTCTCGTGCGAATGCCGTGTCGTTGACATAAGGAGCGACCCGTTCGGTGGCTCTATATAGAGCGAATTTTTGTCGGACACCAAACAGCACCGGGCGGCCCCAACAGGCCTCATGCAACACGCGAGGTGTCCGATTGCCTGTCATATAACGTTACCACCGTGTATCGAACCTTGTCCGACAAGTTATGACATGACAACAGATTCCAACACAAAAGATGATAGAGATAATTATTTGAACACGGAGCCCTGGTGGATCATATTGTCCCAAACAGTGACCCTGAGTTAATATCGAAACAATTAACAAAACAACAACAACAAATAAACTGAGTTAATATCGAAAAATAGTCGTAGTATTAAAATATGGGCATTTAGTTTTTGCAACGACACACCGGCAACGCGGGTCGGAGTCGACACATAACGTAAAATTAAAGATTTAAATTCAACTTTTAAAGTGCCGTTATAACGATTGTGTTGTAAATACGATTATTTATCGCTCAAAATGTCGGCTTACAAATGTTGTATGCAACATAACCTCAATAAATGTTGTATTGATACAGTGTTCATGCTACATATTTTAAAATTTACAAATTGTACTCGAAGTTTTTTTTTAATTTATTTACTGGCTATCCGCCCCGTGCTCGCAATAACTTGTGTTCCCCATGTTGTGTGAACAGGGGCCAGATTTTTTTATAGTATAGGGGGAGAAACGAGCAATCGGAGCCTTTCTACGAGTACCAACAGCCATTAACTTCTGCACAATTACTATTCCGAGGCGTTACCCTCCTTTTCATCTCGGCTACTCACAGACCGCATGAAACGCGACACCGTAGATGTCACTTTACGGCGGTATCAAGTGAGCGAGAATTACCTCTCCGGCCGTGTCGGCTCAATTCCGCTGCAATGCAATATGGCAGTACCTTTTAGAAAAGTCTGTCATTTAAATAAATTAAACACCAAAACTTTCCTCGGGAATCGCTCTATGCATGGGTGAAAACCACATGCAACAAATCCGTTTAGTATATTTATTGTAAGCTACCGTAAGATGAGAAAATCGATCACAGACAGACAACTTTTGGGGATTTTATATATGTTTAGACTATCATGATTTTTGAAAACTCTCAATATTTCATCCCATGATATAGCATAGAGAATAAAGCAGTTAAAATTATAAATGCGAAATGAGTTATATGTGTTTGAAAATCTTTGGAATGTAATTGAAATGTTATAAATGTCGATTAAGTCGTTAGCGGTAAAACGGTAATTGAAGTGCAGTGTTTAGTCTACGGGAGGGGGAACCCTCTCTCTTGTACTCAGTAGCTGGTTCGCTTATGCCTCAAAGTATAATTATTATGGCAGTTCCATGTCCACGAATAACACGTAACACGTAAAATGTGTTTTTATGGTATAAAGGGGGGGGAGGAGCATGAACATCCATGACTACATTTTACATATGTTTTTATTGTATCTTAATTTTATGAAGCACGAAAAAAAACTAAGTTATATACTAAATAATCAGCTTTTTTTATTTATCACAGATTTGTGCCCGCGGCTCCGATCGAGTGATTTAAAAAATTGATTATTAATTAATTACATTTCAAAGTTTTACAAACAAATTTAAGTACAAATTACTTCCAGTTCCAGTTTTAACAAATTACTAACCTATGTGTTGTCCAGGCTGATGAACTATATACGACAAAAAAATTCCATTCGATTCCGTCCATTACTTACGTACTATACATATTTATTGTAAGTAAAATGAAGCGAAGCCATAGCTGGCTGGAATAGTTTGATTTAGATACAAAAGGTAATTTAAGATCGCTACCTCATTCAATATCAAATGCAATAGGCGTGCAATGTTTATGTCAATTATTTCCCCTCTTAGCTCCATTATTCAGTATAAACTTTAGTCTAGGTAGAAAAACATTGCCGGCTCCCAGCCACACGATTTATCTTATGAGCTTCTACTGCTTAAAACTAAATAAACCGAATCCAATATCATCATCAGCTTATTTTGAAAAGCTTTTTGATTAGTTTGATCCAAAAGTTTCGCGCTGAACAGTTTCCATATAAGCTCTAAGAAATATTTAGAGCTATTCTATCTTCTCGTAGTACCAAAAAGCGGCCATTTTGGATTGAATGAAACGTCATAACACCGCAATCATTTGACGTCATACACCTTCAAGATGGTCGCTGAAGTCGACGAATTTAAATTAAAAAAAATGAATGGTTTACTGATTATAATTTTATCTGTAATACTAGGTATTTAAATAAATAATGTTAAATCATTTAACCGTCAATTTTTAAGTATTTTTTCTAGAGTTTCCTTCATAGGAAATGATTAGGTTTAGGCACGCGATAAAAAAGGCGTGACGGACGGTCTAGGTGAGATTGTGGTCGATAGGGGGGACAGACCCCCCCCCCCTCCTTTCCCGCAGGAGAAGGAAGCATCAGGATAATTATTTAAGATTAGCTAAAGTGATTATTATTATCTCAGTCCAGTGGACAGGGTCCACCCCTCTAACGAGGAGGACAGCTACGCTGACTGGGGTGAATCGTCCCCTTCTTTTTCATTTAAGAATCATTTTCGTTTGAGTAAACTCCAGCGTGTCAAAGCCGACATACGCACTTGTTGTTTTGTTTCAAATGCATTCCCGAGTGCATCAAAATAATAAAACACGCCACAGTTTATTTCTTATTAAATTGGGTCACCGTCTCTTACATTTAATGGGTCCGAAGGCAATAAAGCTTGCTTGCGTTTTTTTATTTCGTTGAACATCTCAGTCGGTACCCCGCGAGTGATGCCCGCATCTGTCCTGTCGTTTCTCCGTTTTAATTTATATTTACACTTTTTTATTCCACGTTTGAAATACTTTTATTAAGGATTGTGTTCACTTGGCGGAGAACTATTATAATATTGCGACTATTTAACACGAATGTCTTCGCATTTCTCTTTGCTTGTAGAATGAGGCAGAATCTCCGTAATGAACGAATGTATCAAAAATTGTTCTGTAGATTCTGTCTCTTTCTGCAAGTAAATCATGTGAAACGCGATATATTACATAAAAGTTAAATAGTCGTAACAATGAATAGCATTTGAATAAACATACGAATAAAATAAGGTGAATAAAATAAGGTGAATAAAATAAGGTGAATAAAATAAGGTGAATAAAATAAAGAGAATAAAATAGGGTGAATAAAATAAGGTGAATAAAATAAGGTGAATAAAATAAGGTGAATAAAATAAGGTGACTAAAATAAGGTGAATAAAATAAGGTGAATAAAATAAGGTGAATAAAATAGGGTGAATAAAATAAGGTGAATAAAATAAGGTGAACTATATTTTATCCGTAAGTTTATGTAGACGATCATGACCATGGGTCATAGATGAAGCAGGCGAAAAACGTAGAAACAGAGAAATACATAAATAAATAGTGATGATGTTAAGTTTACGAGAAAAGTGCTCATTACAATAAAACTATTTTCACTTATTTTCAGAAGGTTTAAAGCAACCATGGTCCCGGGGGGACTGAGATGATAGGTGTCCAGATGTCACAAGTTATTAAATGTACCCGAATTATAATTATTTAGTTGTTGCATGTAAAAATCTCGACAGCCGAACAAACTGACACAACAGAAGAACTGTCAACTGAAGTAAACGCCTACCCTCCCATCTACCCAACCTTTAAGACATTGAAAATGTGGCACGTCGGTCTAACTGGTCCAGTATTACTTGCTAATACTGAATACCATGATACTTTAAAACATACATGTCTAATAATGTTGAACATTAAGAACACTTCCTTGTTAAGCTTATTTCGTATCACAGCTAGACTTCAGTGTGGCGTATATTTTAACGCTCGTAAAGGCTGTATAAGTTTACGCAGTTATTAACGCGCCCGGCTATGTATTTCCTCTATTTATTTATCTATAAGCAGTAAAACCAGGATTTAACGCTGCAAACACATTTTCACGCACCGTCCTTACGCAGCGCCAGAAGTCATAAAGCAATCCTGTATGGTATGAGACGTAAAACTATATGATGGTTTTTGTGCACCACACCACCTAGATCATTACAATAGCACAAAGTGGTTAGGAAGCCAGAACTGGACTCGACCGGTTTGTGGCTCAACGCTTTTTGTAGAAAAAGGCCATCGTAAAAACGATGTAAAAAAATGTCCAAAGTTTAAGCCAGATTAAGTTTATGAGCTGCGACCGCATGAATCAGTTATTTAGAAGCCGGACCCGCAGGTTTAGAATTATATAAAATGCGAGATGTCGAATTATCGCTACACCGCGAACAAGCGGTCCATAAAAGTCACAAAAAGAAAAATGGCCGCATAAAATTGTATCTCAAGATAAGATGGTCGTAGCCCACGGCTGCCGGCCGATATTTCATGAAACACCCGATTTATATGCGCGCACGGCGAGCCTTAATGCACTACGTAATTACATATAAAAACATAAATATATAAGCACTCTACACATGCGAATTATGGGCACTATTCACCCGATCACTGCGTTTTACTTAAATTATTCATATCAATAATTTTCGATACCAGTTTGTGATATTTCATGCTTAAATATGTGTCTGGGTTATTTTTTTAGTACATTGGACGAATATTTTACAACACTTGAGGTGAAATGGTATTACTTGATTACAAGCCAATGTCCATAAAAATCCGCATAATCAAAGGACATGTAGACTACTCTTTTGGACGTAATCCGTTGTGCCATCTGGACGATCACAATCGATACTCACGCCGCAGACATCACATTAAGTGCTTTGTGAGTGGTACTTACGCGGTTGTGTCGGCCTGAATTAAATATGAATCAACAATTGCGCTACCTTTTTGGCCATCCACTTAATTGTCTTGCAGACGTATTGCTATCCTCGCCTCCTTCCCTCCATTGTACCAGGAACTCACAAGCCATACGCTGCATGACATAGCCGTCACTTCGCGGCGTTATCATGAGAGCGAGAGGATTGGCTGAATTCCCTACCATGTTTCAAGCCTTGTCGTGGCAGTTGACTTTGGGCAAAGCCAATTGATACGAGGGGGTGGTTTTTGTACCCTTTTTATAAGATGTGGGGGCAAAAGTCCAAGAAGGGCCCTTTTGCGCACCGGTCAAGGGGTGACGATGGGAACCTCACCCCATTGCCCTGTTCCAAAGTTGGTGGGGCTATCCTGTGGTGCCGCGAGCCCCACATACAACTGGACCCTTAAGATGCTTAAAATACGTCTCCCCGCGTCAACAACAAAAAGGATGGTCTGTATTGGACTGACACGATCGTGTAGACCCGGGGCCGATCTAATTCAGCTGCAGTGCAGCGGGGCTTAGAAATAATTCAGCTACAGTGCAGCGGGGCTTAGAAATAATTCAGCTACAGTGCAGCGGGGCTTAGAAATAATTCAGCTACAGTGCAGCGGGGCTTAGAAATAATTCAGCTGCAGTGTAGCGGGGCTTAGAAATAATGCAATGTAATTGTGTATTTCTCACAGTGGACGACATATTGAATTATTTCTCACCGCACCATGTCCTACTTATTTGATATTTGTACTCCATAATATAATTAACATACAATAATATTAATGGGCCCGTTTATCTGTCTGTGAGCCGCCCACTCGACATTCTTACACTTGGGCAGGGATTTCAGGGATAAGCTAAATGTAGAAACATGAATAGCTGCGCCCCGCGGTTTCACGTTCGGTATCGATTTAGACTTGTACCGCTTTCAGCTTGATCCTTTTTAAGCTGTACGACAATCTTGAGCTTGACTCCATTTTTTCTTGACGACATATTTTTCTTTTGCGATGCGACAGTAGCAAAGCTGCGGCCGTCAATATAATAATACTTTATTTTGGCTATTGGTATACGTCTCTCCCATGTTCAGGACACAGAGGGGTCCGAACTCCTAACGACCAACTGTCTAGACTCGTGAAAATTAATCGTACGATTTACCGCGAAGCTCATAAAAATTGCAATGTCACTAGGCGATGACGTCATAGTTGTTTATTCTGAGATACATTTGCGGTAGGTTCAGTCTTAATACCAACTAATCTTAGCAACCCATCTAGGTAAATTATATATGAAAACTACCACAATGCCACGGTTTCACCCGCGCAACTCCGATCCTGGTAGTCGTAGCGTCATGGTATGTAGACTTCAGCCATCCTCGATAAATAAATATTCAATACAAAAAGAATTTTAATATTCGGGCCTACTGGTCCGAATTATAAAATCTAGGAAAACAACCAAAAAATTATTCAGCCTTATATTATTAGTGTACTTACGTGCTCGTTGGTATGGTATGTATTGATGATCTTAAGAAATTACCTGCAGAAAAACAAAGAGAATTATTAGTATTGAGTTTAATTAATATAATAAATATACTGTCAAACTGAGTTCCAATGAGAGGTCATGTTACATTGCAGCTGGATTTCGCATCAACTGGGACTTTGCTATGCTGTCACGTGTCATTACGTTAACAATTTTGCGAATGCTTGTGGGCCTCGTTAATTTTCATAAGGCTCCAAATGAGACACTAAATTCAATCAGAGGAGCTGTACGTAGAAATATTATAAGATTCAACAAGTTAAACCCAAGACTGTCTTCTTGGGTTAAGCTTGGTAGATTGGTTTTATCATCACTCGTGGTATCTCATGTTTTATCTGAAGTAATATTATACTTCACGTAGTGTCTGATACAAGTGGGTTCTGTATAATATCCATTCCATTAGAAGAAGGTATACGAATATAAAAATAGGTGTTCAACATAGGATGTCTCCCACATATTTTGTCATTTTGACGTGAAAATATCTTAAATACAATTTATAACAGCTATCTAATAAATAAATTTTTTTACATCTTGCATACTAATATACTAATAATGTTAACAATTTATCCAATTTAACAATTTAATACATTATATTTTATGTCAAAATTACAATAACGAATGTCACTACTTAACTAGATATTCTACTCCGCAGCTCGACTCAATGAAACTTGAACAAAAATCGCTCATCTTTGTAACAGAATCTTAGACGGAGGCAGACATAGCTTATATATAACAAATATTTAATGTGCTCTTAATATTTAATAACAAAATAAAATAATAAAAGTGGCTATATATATATATATATATATATATATATATGTAGCCACTTTTACGCGGCCACACGCTTATAATTGTGTGGGCAGCCATAAATATTGCTTCTAGAAGATTGACAGCACAAAGAACTCTGCTTGTGGATATATTTATTCCATTCTAGTGCATTAACTCGATCAGAATTGGCATTTATGTCTAGAATTAATATAATTACAGTCTGAACTTGAAAACTGTTTCAGTTTATAGTACTCGGCTGCTTTTTTGTCTATTTCATTTTTTTTTTTTGACTTATCACTTGGCAGAAGCATCCTTTGATGGGCAAAAAGTCCAGTCCTACTCGCATCTTACTTAAAACAGATTCTTGTTAGATGTGCAGTCTTCATTTTCATTTTACTGTTATTAAGGGATACAGTAGAAACATTATTACAGTATATATCATGCAAACAATCAGGAGAACATTTGCTGCTTGGCAGCCAAATTGGTACGACCAAATACAAAAGAATAAAAGAAAATATGTATCTAATCACAACACAAAAAATTAAGACACAGTTTAAAACAGAACAGTAGAAAGTCAGCAGTCTTTATTAAGTCTTTTTGTGATCTGATCAGATACATGTTTTCTCTCTTTTTTTAATGTTTCCATGGTGTATTCTGTAATAAAGTTCCTACAGTTGCTCCTTTAAAATAAAAAGATAGAGGCTTTTGATGTGCATCTAAATAGAATGACGATGTGGTATCGCTTTTAAGTCATATGCGAGTAGGATCTGCGTTTCCTTTATATAGCAAGATGGGTGAGATCACGAGCCACACATTCAGTGAACAACTATTACTGAAGTTCAGAAAGGAAATGAACGTACTATTATCAGGTTAGCTATTAATATTTTTGATAGTATTTTAAAATCAATCAAGTCTATAAAATATCTTGATTGAGATCAAACGCCTCACCTATGCTAATGGGCTCTACTTCTATAAGCAACTTCTCACGCTCAATTTAGAGTTTACGATCGCATTAATATTTATCATTAGCCCACCATCTTGACTAGTGCCGTCCCAGAGAGCAGCATTCGATGGTTTAACGTAATGTTTGTGACAGTTTCAAAACTGGTGTAAGATGCCGGAAACGATTTATTATAGGGAGAGAATGCAATTCTGTAGAGTCGACAACGATTGGCGGGGTACTGAGGTTATTACTTGTTCTAGATATTGTGTAGGAGAGTCTATTGATGATAAGTATCTACCGTCACCCATAAATATCCGAACTTTAGTATCATAATCAGAATTTTAGCATATCGATTGTCAAAATGATTAACGACTATAAATGACGAATGCATTGATAAAAATACATAATAATAATTTAAACTTATTTCTGTGCATTTGGGAGATATTTTGAGTGGTAATATTTACGATACGGGTTCACTGCGACACCATAACCGACAGATAAGAGATAAACTCTTTACTGTCATTTTTATAATTTATTGGTATTTTTTAATATCGATGAGTAAATGTCCCTACGTGCATACGTATTCTATCTTTATCTTGTTAAATCTATAACGACAACCTGGATTTAATGATAATCCTCGAACCACATGAATATTAATGCAGTAAGATTTGTCAGCAAAAATACAGCATTAATTAATGACATAAATGAACGCAAACCGTTTTATTTATTAAGTACGTATATACAGTAACACCTCGGAGAACTGACTTGGGACTAGTCACTTTCAAATTCGTCAGCGTCAATGTTGTGTTTAGTGATGTTCTGATAGCGGCCACAATTTTGTAGAAGGCTGACTAATCGGCTATTCGACTGGTCGGCTTAAGTCGTACATGAGAGGATTATTTTACTGTTTCAGAAGTGAAGCTTCATTTACGATAATGTGTCGCAATAAAGAGGTTGATGTAATTAATAATGTCACAAAAACATTGTCATGTGAAACGTTGCCAAGATCTAATATCGCACTATCAAAGTGTTATCAGGTATCAAGTTAAGCCACTCTTAAAATTCGACTCGCCCTAACTCTGAAAATCCTAAACTTTCCAACTCGTAATCATGATTCGTAACTTGGCCCTGCTAGCCCTTCGTATCTAAGCTTGTGTAACAGGTAGTTGATGCTATATTGGAGCGGAATGAGGCCGGCACGACCGGGAAGATACTTCTCGCTCACATCGCCATAAAGTGTCACCTTCATTGTCGCGTTTCGTGAGTACCCGTTGGCTCATTGGAAGGGAGAAAAGCAGAGCAACACATCGGCACAGTAATTATGCGAATGTCCATGGGTATTGATAGTCGCAAAAAGGCTCCGATTTCCCTTTGGCCTCCTATATTAATAAATAAAAACTTATGGCATTGATATAGAAATCGTGTAGAAAATTAAAAATATTTCTCTAATTGTTAACGCAAAAATAAAGTAAGTTTAATATATCATATTTGCAGCTTATGTACCTGACACGATAAATATAGAAATAGCTCTACAGTGGAAACTGAACAAACCTGTGAATACAAATAAAACATGGCGTGATATTTCTACATAACTCATTCTCTTATTCACTTTTAATCCGATAGGTAGCTTAGTTGACAATGTGCTAAGAAAAGTAAAAGCAAAAAACATATACCTGCATTAGGTAGAGTGGTAGAGCGGTGTATATGAGATCGTATCTTTAGAAGCAGGTAACAAATAGCAAACGGCGATACAAAAAGCCGAAGGCACCTCCGAACATTTAAAGTCCGCCACAATAGCACATGTCGGATTATAAGATGGATCGTTTTTATTTTTTAACAGTTAAAATCTACCTGAGCCGTTTAAATTAACATTCGGTGTAATTATAATACACAGTAATGAACTGGGTGTGTAACGTTTTTGCTGCAGCATGTGTTTGAATTATTAGCCTAGCGGCTCTAGACTAGAGGTTTCCAATATTATTGTTTTTATTCCGATTGATAAGAATGAAATAACCGATAAAGGTAGCAGTAGTAAGTGCATTTAGTTGCAAGCAGATAGAGTTATGAAATGTTAAACGATTTCGTTATTTATTCGTTTTGTATAAATTGTATAAAAATAGAAGATTTTTTTATAAGTCGGATTGGTCACAAACTTGTAGTTATTCATAATTTACAGCTATCATCGCCAAGTTGTTACGTTAAAAGCTACCAACATATATCTTCCATATCTCATCTATATAAAATTCTAGTGCCGCAATGTTAGTTACCTTACTCCTCCGACAGGCTTTACCGATTTTTAAATGCAGGCAGTATTCCGGAAGCTTCGCACATTCTCACCTATGCCGCAGAGCTTGTAGACTAAGGTCTTCAACCAATGCGTTCTCCTTTGATGACCTACGGGACTAAAACACGGCCTCTTAATTTAGGACTGGTCCGCAAGTATGCGGTAGCTCAATGGCCTATTGAACGTGCTATGTTGGGTATATGTATATATATAAAATGCTACCAGCGTAAAGTGACACCTTTGCTGTCACGATTCGTACGTTTCATGAGTTCCGGTGGCATATTGGAGGGGAGGAGGAAAGGGGACAACGCATTTGCAAGGTATTATGCTGCAACAGTTCGTTTGTTTCCATATAATATGAAAAAACGGGCTTCTAAAAAAAATTGCAGTAGTTCTCTATACCTAGTGTCTACGCTAAGGTAGATTTAACTCTAGGTAGAGGACTGAAGCAACTACCCTTCTACTACTTCGCTTGAGTACATCAGGAAGAGACTTCGAGTAACTACTTAAATCCAATTCAGTTACTTCTTACTCATTTCACTAAAGGTCCATGTTCTATATTAACATCTACGTTAACGGACTGTTCATTTTCCGTTTTAATTAAGCCTTTTCCATAAATCTAAATACGTGATTACGAATTCCTTTAATTATTGCGGTATGGCCTTTATTTGGGATTGAATTGTACAATGCTAATGGAGTATGGCGCTGCATATTAAAGCTATATGCGAATACGAGTGTCGGATATCCGAAGTGCACTTAGTACAGACAGAAAAAAAATTGAAAGTCTGACTGCAAGACTAAGATATCCTGTACCAACTTCTACGTAAAACCAACTTAAAAACACATACAACCTACAACCTATACGTTTAATGGAAAAAAAAAACAAAAAAGTAATGTAGAGCAATAGAAAATCCTTTACATAAACAAATGGCAAATAAATAATATTTGAACGGCTCACGTTGGCTATTCGATGTTTTATGCGTACATAAACTGGGATTGGATTATTGGCGTTTTTTGCCGACAGTACAAGTGTAATCCCGAACAATGGCTGCTAATAATAAGGACCGTAGTATTTACGAGCATACGTGCCCGGAGCCCTCCGAGCGCAGACGGACAGACTCTATTGTACTCAGACCTCCTATGATTATTTCGAATTCACTTTTTCTCCCAAAGCTATTTTTATGTCTAAACTTTAATGCTCCGACATCAATCCGACATTCGCATCGTAAATTGACTACGACATATCCAAAAAAAAATAAGCTCTTAGATGCATTGCATTGCATGCATGCATCTCATTGCAACCGATAGGTATATCGATAAATATTCCAATGCATTCATGGCCCATTGTAGAAGAAGAGGAAAGAAATTTCCAAGTATGCGGATGTCTATGGGTGTCAGTAGTCGTCAAAAGGCTCCTATTTCACGTTGGCCTCCTATACTAATAAATAAAAACTTATGGCATTGATATAGAAATCGTGTAGAAAATTAAAAATATTTCTCTAATTGGGAACGAAAAAATAAAGTAAGTCTGATAAATCATATTTGCAGCTTATGTACCTGACACGATAAATATAGAAATAGCTCTACTATAAAGATGCTACATTGGAAAACCGTGAATTTCCAATTTTCAGATATTCCTTTAATCTGCGTTACAATATATCAAATGTCTCAGTTCTAGGAATCATTACGTTTCTTTAACAGGCGTACAGACAGACTGTATTCCCTTATAATATTGCGATTCCGTTTTTCTCTTCTTTAGATACAGATCCCTAATAAATAAAATATATTAATCAGAATTCTGTCCACGAACACACCCACACATTTAAGTTAAAACTACTAACCAAAAGGTTACTAAAATATACAATATGTATGTAAATCTGTAAATGCATAACACATAAACATACAAACGTAATAATGATTCGTTAGTCACAATAGAATACATTCCGAAACTGTAGGTAACGTGAAACCGGCTAAGTGGCAGGGCCTACACGGTGACCCAGATAGCGTCTGCGCCTGCGCAGCCGGCTTCCACCAATCACAGCGCAGCGTTCCTGTTCAGAACTGGCGCCAATTTGACCATGCGTCTTACGAATATGACACAACACACCGAATTGCGTCCGTACAAAATAATGGTTTTGCTATCATTAAGATAACGGGAAAATAACGAGGCGGGGGTGATTAAAAGAGGGAGAGGTACCAGATCCCCTTTCCTCTCCCTAAAACGGAAATCAGAATGGTATTTGCCAGTTCAAGGGACTGTTCTGACAATTGCCAATAGCTACGCCGCCAGTGTTAGGGCTTCAGAATAAAAGCAAATGAAAGAGGCGTGTGGCAGTGGGCAGGCAACGTCTGTCAATGATGACGACATTAAATTTCATACAAAGTTCGTGCTATGCTGCGTTGCAGCCGAATCGGGCAGGCACGTCCGGTTAGTACCCATCGTTTCCATAATATCTTAAAACTGTTGCCATACATATTACGATATCGCGTTTCGTGAGTTGCCAGTGGCCCATTGGGGGAAGGGTCAATTTACCGGGTTCAATATTAATCATGCGGACGGAATTGGCGTCGATATACATTAAATATCTCCGATTATTCGTTAGATCCCTTACACTATAAGACACATTTTACGTGTACACGGGCTGGCTGGTGAGACCCTTTCATCACTAATAGACGTAAAAACTATGAGTTGGTAAATAGTTCAAAATATATATTATGTGAAGTATTGATGTCTTAAGTTTACGCGAATGTTACTCATTACAATAAAACTGCTTTTACGGACTTTGTCGCAGTTAATTTAATTATTATCCAGTCCGACGTTTCCAAGCTTTACAGCATCCACGGTTAAACCGTAATAAAATCCATATAAGCACTTTGAATAAAACGAGAAGAGACTGAAATCGCATATTGTGGTCACTGTAATCTCTCTGTGGTGTACGGAACAGACAAGTCACCATCGATGATGCGCCGGCCCTCTATATGTGTCATTATTACTATTGTATCAACTCATTCAATCATTTGTAAGATATTTCATAAAAAAAGTATTTTATATATATAAAGAAAGTAAGAAATGTCTAAATTTACGCAAATGTTACTCATTACAATAAAACTATTTTTACGGATTCTATCGCGGTTTATTTACTTATTTAACTAGCCCGACATTTCAGAAGATTTACAGACTTACAGCAACCATAGGTGGACTGAGATGACAGTTGCTCAGATGTCACAAGTTATTAGAAATACCCCAAGAATTAGCTGCTGTCAAGCGTTTATGGCTAGTCAAGTAATTAAATAAACCGCCATGAAATGCGTAATATTAGTTTCGTTGTCAAAAATATATTCCAATATATAATTGAGATGTGAATTGAGTAATGAAAACTGCACTGCAGAGATGAAAATGTCTGATGAGTCAGCTGTTGTGTCAGCAATTATAGAATTACTGAGCACAGCGCTGGGCCCACGTGATGGTGTCGTCCACAAATATTATTACTGGGAGGAGGCTGGGCCCACGTGATGGTGTCGTCCACAAATATTATTACTGGGAGGAGGTTGTGCCATGCACAATGCATGACACTACATCCACCTATGCAACAGAATTGGGCCGGCACGACCGGGGAGGTACCTCTCGCTCACATAATACCGCCGTAAAGTGATGAGTGCTTTGTGAGTAGCCCGTGGAGGAGTGCGAAATGAGAGCAACGCATCAGCACAGTAGTTATGTGGATGTTCACGGGCGTCGGTAGTCGTAAAAAAGGCTCCGATTGTTCCTTTGCGCCCCTGTTCTATAAAAAAAATGTGAAATATAATGAGAGGCATACTGCTGAGTGTGGATGAACGTTGATGATAATGAAGTAAAATATTAGAGGAAATCGTATGCCACTATTTGTTATCGCTTCAAGCATTCTTTACAGAAGTCGGAACCGCTTGGTGGTCGACACACATAGCATTTATTGTGCAAATTTGTTGCTCACCTTTCCTCCGCCGCTCCAATGGAATTTCGGAAACACAAATCGCACGACACACTTTGCAGTATATATTCCCAAAAGAAAATCCTCTACCAATTTTTTTTCCAACGTAACAAGTCGTTGACTTCCGTTAACCGAGCGGTTACTTTTTGTTTTCGAACGGTAATCAATGTCACGGGCTTACACCTTGTAAATTTCTAACATCTATCCAATGGTCCGTGACATTGCGAAAAGGAAATAAAGTAAAATGTCAAATTGAAATATTATCTTAAAGCTCGTTAAGAGACACGAGGAGACGCAAGATATTTGTCAACACACAAAGGAGCCACGGAGTTCGTTGAAGTCTTTTCTTTGGCGAGTGCGTGGCGTGACGTCACACCTCACCATTCACGGCTTTTGATCGATTGCCGTTAAATGAAATCTATTTCAAGCGGATTCTAAAATTAATTATCATCTCTCAGCATCTTCCGTCTTGTAAATGCCTAAAATTGATAATATATATTTTTTCCAAAATTGCTCGACTCTCCTCATTTGGGTCATCCAAAAGTCTGACAAAGGATGCTTGATCAATACAGCTGAAGAATTATGAATTGCAAGACACAAAAATGTAGACATAGACCGGCTGCGGAGCAGTTCATGGACCAGATCGTCTTACCAGCACACGAAGAAAGTCTGATGATTAGGATGAAAAGGAAACATGGCGGGTGATATTTGCTCATCCATCATCACACAATTGATACCGTTTGAGTCCAAATGACCAAATGCTCGATCCGGAAAAGCATTCTCGACTCGAATAACATATGAGCGTCGCTTAAGCGAAAGCGCATTCGATATTTCAAAGGGCGGCTAAGTTATTGGTTGTTATTAATAACGAGCCTTTCCTAACTTAATCTGACTTGAAAGGCATTGAGTCGCACGTCGTGTAGCCAATGTATTGTTCAGATAGCAAATGGCATACTTAAGCGTATCTTATCCACAGCGCGGCCGGGCTCGTTACTGCGCCGCGCAGATACACAGGCTCAAGTGTTAATAAACACCAACGCGGTTATTGTAAACAATGCTTTCATTCTTTTTAATGTACTCAAGTGCTATAGGAATTAGGATAGATCAGAATGGAAACGGCTTGTCGCTGATTATCAAGTAGACAGATTTTTAGGAAGAGGTACTGGCATGATGCATAGGAGGAGGTAGTGCCGTGCTGCATAGGAGGAGGTAGTGCCATTCTGCATAGCCTTAAGGAGGCAGTGTCATGCTATATAGGAGAAGGTAATGCCATGCTGCATAGAAGGAGGCAGTGTCATGCTGTATAGGAGAAGGTAATGCCATGCTGCATAGAAGGAGGCAGTGTCATGCTGTATAGGAGGAGGTAATGCCGTGCTGCATAGGAGGAGGTAGTGCCGTGCTGCATAGGAGGAGGTAGTGCCATGATGCATAGGAGAAGGTAGTGCCATGCTGCATAAAAGGAGGCACTGCTCTGCTTGGCGCATGACATCGCCGGAGCGACCGGGGAGGTAACTCTCGCTCACATAATAATACCGCCGTAAAGTGAAATATTCGTGCAGTAATTATGTGGATGTTCATGGGCGACGGTAGTCGTAAAAAGGCTCCGATTGATCATTTACCCCCCTATTCTATAAAAAAGACATCGACAGAAATTACGAACATGTGAAAGTGTATAAATTTATGATATATTTTTTTTAAGTATAGGGGCAAACAAGTAATCGAATCCTATGGACGACTACAGACGCCCATAAGCATAATTCTTATTAGGCAAATGCGTTGCTCTCCCTTCTTTCTCCCCTCAAAAATCTACCTGCTACATAGCAGCATTGGCTAAATCGTGCAGACCCATTTTGGCTGCAATGCAACATCGCACTGCCTTTTAATAAGTAATTATATGTACGTACATTTAAACAGTTACGAATGTATTTATTTATTTACTACGTTCAAAAGCAAACGGCAATGAATAAAGGAATGAGCCTAGGCTTATTCCTTTATTCATTTATTCATTCATTCATTCACATTCAAAGAATATTGCTACAAGACTACACTTATATTGTTATTATATTTAAATACATATGATTGTCTGTCAGGTGACAATCCTGATAAAGCCAACCGTCAATTGAGACAAGTGATAGGACAAGCTCGTTAAAATGACAGCGGATTTCACATGATGGCCGATGCACCAATGAGATTCTAGGAAAACCCGCGAAAAGCACAATTTCTACTAGACAGAGCTCGACTTGATCTAAATGAAATGAAAATGTTTTCATTTAAAATACGAGTATTCAACAAATATTGCTTCTGAGCGTTGGAAATTTTCCTGACCTGGGAAGAATCAGCGAAAAAATAACGGGAGACCTGTTAACAAATTAAATTTAAAACACGAGCAGCCTGGAAATTATATTTTATTTCCAAAATGTTGTTATTTGTCATAAGTTCTATTAGAACCACTCATGTAGCAGGTAATGTTTAGTCATACAGTTTTAAAATGAAGCCCATGCCTCCTGCATAGCTGATAATAATTCTATATTTAACCTGTGTCTAGCAAATCAATAGAAATAATTATGATACACAGAAATAAGACTGCCAGTAATAGAAACACATTGTAATGTTACTGAGATATCATCTGTATTCTCTTGACGGAAGTTCGAAAAAGTATCAAACTCATTTGTCATACGGACAAAAAGTTAACATATACTAACATTCCTCTGTCATGTCTACACGTTATCCTTATTAGAATTAAACGAACAAGAACTTTTTACACACGCACCGTTCCTAACAGCAAGCTTCTGTAGCTTATAGTAATATCACCTTGTAGTTTTCAGTCATAGACATTCCAAAAATATAGAAAACATGAAAAAGATCAAATACTGAATGTGGTTTATATGATACTATATGACACGTAGTTACTTAATCTAACTTCCAATGTACCAGCCCACTTTTGGCCTAAGTATTTTGCCTGTACTAAAGCACATATCGCTAAGAATATTATGAGTCGTAAAAAGTCTCTGCAAATGTACAATGTATTTTAACACTTCAACGTTCAAAAGTAATATTTGACAACCATAGACGCCTCAGCTAACGTCATCTATATCCGGTTTTGTACAAACTAGACACCCAGAGAAAATAATTAAAAATAACCTTTGACCCCTTGGAAATTAGATTTTATTTCGTTTGGTATGGTACAATTATATCTTTAGAGACCCGGTTTATAATTCTTCGATCATACTATCTAATACATGCTAATTGCTTGATTAGAGACTAGACGTAATCATTACCAGTCATTTTTCGTCCACTGGCGTATTTTATATACTCTCGGAGGTAAAATTATCTCTTTTCTTCCGTCAGCATAGACCAGCTATGCTGACGGAAGTGTCCATCAACACTGCATCGGTTACTATAACACACGGACTAAGTGAGATTGTGGTCTCACAGGGGGGACTCCCTGCCTGAAAGTAGGGGGACAAAGCCCCTTCTTACCCGCAGATGGGAAAGATGTATTGCGAGAATTATTTAAGATTAGCGAAAGTAACTATCTCTCTAACGAAGGGGGTAACTCAAGCGCGGTATCCAAAGTTGGCCTTGCACTATCGTGGGAACTGGAAAAAATGTTAAAGGTAAAATCTCTCCCTATATGTGGTTCTTCTTAAGTCGGACTTTTAAAAAAACCATGATTTTATGGAAATAAATCAATATATATATTACATGAAACACGTTAATTTAATAATCAAACGTGTTATTGTAATTAAATTAATTATGTCTATTGTGCTCTATTTTGAATACAAGTATATTATAGTATCGTAGAGTCTGCTAGAGTCCGTTGTACGTTGATTTAATTATATACAATAACTAATAGAAACGGAGAAGTAATAATATTGATGTAAAAAAACGCTTGACGCAATTGTTACTCGTTAGCGCAGCCTCGTTCCGACTCCGAGTTAACTTCTAAAGAATCCAAGTATCACTTCAAATTTTATGCTGTATCACTGTTCAGACTAAGTGGCATGGAGATGTGTGTAGAATGACGAATGATGGTATATTTTTTTAGTTTGCTACTCTACGTCTTAAACCCCATAATTATTAAAAGTAATATATGTACATGTCATGTGCATATATTAATTGTGCATGTACATGACATGTACATATATTAATTTTAATAATTTACTATCTACGAAATTGAAAACATTTTATAGGATCCTAATTACATGAATCTAAATGATACTACGTACTGTATATTTTCTAGTAATGTTTTAATAAACCTATTTCCTGTCCAGAGAATAGACAAAATAGTTAAACTATAGACATGATCATATATTATGCATGGGACAGGGGGGTACCTGTTAAAACATTTCTATGTATATCACAGAATATAGAAAAGTAACTACTTATTATCTACATCATAAAATATTAATCACTTCATAACATAGGTACTGCTGAAGGAATTAAGATAAAAGGAGTAACTAAAAAAAATTTTTAGTTCCTAAGTCATATTTTACAATATTTATATTAACACCAACGTACTATATTGTTACGGATTTTCCCTCCAGAAATTATTCGACTCCACAGTTTTAATATTCAGAGAATACGATTGAGTGGCCACAGGTTAGCGTGTGGGCAGTGAAGGACTATTGAGTCTAGCTCCTTTTTTCTGCGTACCTCTTAGAGCCGCGATCTCACCTCGTCGCCGGCATTGTTCCTACACCGTCTCCTATTTAACCACTACGTGAATATACTATAAAAAGAGATATAACTCTTAACAGCTGACAATTAAATTATTTATTATAACTATATTACGTTCAAAGTAATCATCTACTCATTTCGACAGGACGGATTATGTACGGCAATAGCCTTAACTTTTACCAGTGGAGGGACAATATATGATTCTTTAAGTGTTGTAAGGGCAGTCAGAAATCTTTTTGTATCTCTTTAAATAAGCTTTTCGGTAAATAGCGACACATGTAAACATTCATAATATACATATGCATACATACGTATGTTGCCCTCTTTGTTGCCCTCTAGTGCAAGGTGGAATCTCATAAGCTACACGAAATGTAACAGCGTCTTAATTTGAGACATCGTCAGAGCGAGAGGTACATACACCAGCCCGAATCAGCTGCAATACAGCATAACACGTACAATATTATTCTTAAATATTTATAGCATTAAAAGCCGTAGTCTAAAGCCCTTGATAAGCTTGTCGTAACGTAAATTCGGTTGTCAATAAAAACACATGAGACATCTGTAAATGTGGAGTTATCACATAATAAACCGTGAGTAACTCTCTTGATATTTAAATTAACTGTACACCTTGAGGGTTTACTTTACAACACTGTAGATACTAAGACCTTGTAAATGTTCCGGCCGGGTTGTAAAAATCACCTCGAGTGCGCTAAGTAAGATAGCCAGTATCTAAACTATTACTCAAGTGCGTGGGACAAATAAAACTCAACACGGGATCATATTACTTAAAGTGACGAAGGAATTATCTTCGCAAACAGAAATTTTACGCGAAGACAAAAAAAATGTTTACGCAAATAAAAACAAAGGTTTTCCTTTATTTGTGTATAGTTCCATGAACTCGACATAAGGCTCGCTTTTCTCTATGACTCTTATGGTTTCCGATTTATTTTTCTATGGTAATAAATAATTTAAAATATTAGTCTTATAACCTAATAATGAATTATTTGAAATTTGGTTACAGTTTAAAACTTCCTACAGGAGTAGAAAGGCAGATCATTATTACTTTTTAAAACTTGCCACTTGTCTTCCTTCCTTTGTGTTTCAATTTAAGATGCCATAAAACATGTTTATTACCTTAACAATCTACAAAAGCAATAAATTAAGTCACACATTCAATAGATAGTAACAGCGAGGAATATCTCGATAGTTCTATATGGTTCGGCGACATAGAGTTTAAGAGTAAGAGGTAGAGCTATTGCATGTAAGAGGTAGAGCTCTTGCATGTAAGAGGTAGAGCTATTGCATGTCTGCATTCAAATTACGCGGATGTCTTTGGATGTCATTAGGAGGCTCCGACTGCCAGCTTGTCCGCTCATACAGAAATGGTTACTTTTTATATTCGCACTCTTAACTAATATCCATCTGTGACCATAATTTGTGACATTGACGACCGGTTAGCTCAGTTGGTAACATGGCGGTTAGTCCGCGCCGTAACGCCGGAGGTTGCGGCTTCGAATCCCATCTACCTAAGCGTTGTCTATGTATTATATGTTTTTCCAAAATCTTAAATATATGATATTTCTTAAATTGTTGAAATATATTCACTTTAAATTAATAATAAAATTGTCAGTTTAAATTAAATTTAAAAAAAAAAAACAATTGTCTAGTACCTGTAACACAAGTTTTTACAGTACTTAGTACAGGGCTGGCCTAACGTGATGTGATAAGTGCACAGATATTATTATTAGTGTGACCACGGTAGCCCAGGCGTCCCATCGACGAGTAAACCGAAGCCGAAGTCAATCGATTCACTCAAAAACGTTTACTTTCATATTAGCTTGTTTTATTTTCTCATAAGATTGATCTTGCAACTTGATCTTTAATGCCTATTATTCTAGTAAACCAATTAAAACTCTACGTCCAGTCCGTGGCCCAGGCTTTACGACTTCGTTTTTTCTACCTTTTTTGCTTTTTCAACTTAATTTTGTATTATGTACGTAGGCTCTTTCAATTAGCCCATAATATTTTAACATCGCCACGCTTTGTGATGAAAAGACGCCATTAAAATATGCACTAGGAGAAAAGGAATGGCGTATAGAACGCGTAAGAAATATAGAGGCAGCATTTTAGTTAAAAGAGCGCGCATTTTAGTGTTAAATTTAGATATCAGAACGGGTTTAGGTTAACATCAAACGGTACACGAATATCGGACGTGTACGTGTTATCTCTTATTGCGCTTAATTTTATAACACCCGAGAAGTCACTAATAAAGATAATAGACAATATCTAATTACCTACTGTATATGATTTTTCTTTTTTTATTTTCTGTCTACTTTATATGCGATGTTGTGAAACAGAGAATAAATGTATTTCTATTTTTAAAGCCACCAGTCGGTTTGGAATTCTAGTTGGATAGACACTTCAAAAGTCGTTATAAATATGTTCGCATGACCCTTAATTTTTTGTTTATTGTTGAGGTCAAGAGAGACTTTCATGACTACCCACACCCGTAGAAATCCACGTAATCGTAATACATTAACCTTCTTTCATTCTCCCCTCTATAGGCCACCGGTTACTCACAAACCGCACGAAATGCGATCGCACAGCTGTCGCTTTGCCAGCAAGCAACTTTGTGAGCAAAAGGTACCTGTCGGCCCGATTCGGCGGACATTAACTGCACGAATTTTATTATTAATAAACTTAAATATTCCATACTCTTATCTATTTTCGGAAGAGGCAGTACTATGTATGATGCGTGACACTACATGCGATTGTGAGTAGCCGGTGGCTACTGGGGGGGGGCAATAGGAGGGCAATGCATCTGCGTAACAATCACACGAATGTCCATGGGCGTCGGTAGTCATCAAAACGCTCCGATTTCACGTTTGCCCCCTTTTGCTATTAAAAGAAAACTGCATCAAATTAGAGGCAACTTGAATTATCCTGTTCGGTAAACGATATTTATTTTTGTGTGAGTCGAAACATTGTTGTTAGACGCGAGGGAACCGGTTCGCGTCTTTATCTGTTTTATAAATATGTAGATAGTAACGCCTCCCAGAGAAATCACGAGCATTTGAACTGTTACGAGGAGCAGAATTTACATTCGATATATTAAATATGCCGTGGAATGTTCGACGCGAAGCCGACAGCTCCCCCGGTAAATAAAACTCGTACCAAGACTGAACAAACCTAACTTACTTTATAAGATGTCTGTAGTTCATATAGTTTTAAATAGAAAATGTTTATTATACATTTTTTTATTTTTATATACCATAGGGAGGGCAAACGACCAATCGCAAAATGCGTTTCCCTCCTTTCCACCTCCCCCAATGGGCCACCGGCTACGCACAGACCACACAAAACGCACACACACACACACACACACACACACACACACACACGCACACACACACACACAGCATAGACGTCACTTTACAGCGGTATCAAGTGTGCGAGAAGTACCTCCCCGGTCGTGCCGGCCAGATTCCGATACAATGCAGCATAACCTCTAAGAAATATATACGTTTGCAGCGCAAGTGCTATTGTTAACCGATACTTGATCTATTAAAAAATATTTCTAGTCATACTTAGGACTAGCAGTACGTCCTAGCTTTGCGCGGACAGTTAACTAAATGTGGCAAACATTTATTGATTTACAAAAATTTCGCCCTCGCAAACATTCAACAAATTAAAATTATGACAGAATAATGTCTGCCAGGACAACTAGTTGACAATAATTTTTACAGTTATAAAAGGATTTACTTTGATATATTTTTCATGTATTTAGCTTTGGTTACGTTATCGAAGTTTTCATAAGGAACTATAACGTTTTGGAGTATGTTACATAGCCTACGTCATGAGCAATAGTGTAGGATTCAAGTACATTCAAATTAGAAATGAAACTCGATATGTTTATACCTAACAATTATTAACGCCCATAAATTTCCACATAATTGTTAAATAAACTTCTTCCGCCCAATGGGCCTTTGGAAACTGACATAGCTTACTACGGCTATCACGTAACTGAGACATGTATAATCAGTAGTGCCGGCCCAATTTCACTGCAATGCATCAGCACATCATATTAATCAGCAATCAGAACCTTTTTACGACTACCGACACCTATGAAGATGGGCTTAATTACCAAGCGTTATTCTCCTTTCCTCCTTCCCTCCCATGGGCCACCAACTACTCACAAACCACACGAATCATGACGCCGAAGATGTAACTTTACGGCGCTATCATGTGTGCGAGAGTGGGCCACCCCGGCCGCGCCTGTCCAATCCATTGAAGCGGGATCGTACTAGCGCGACCGGGTCGTGATCGAGACACAGAAACGCTCCAACCTGATTACGCTGCACCGCGACAACCTCATAAACGAACATCATCAAAACATTTAGATAACCGAATCAGTTTTCTATATTAATTATGTGAAAATAAAAGTGTTTCTAATCATGTCGTCTAATTTTCATAAAATATAAGTGGGCAAGCCTGTTCCTATGGGTAACCAAATGAAATACTCCATGCAAATGTGCTGATAACTGCTGTGACTGTCCACCCGCCGCTTAATGGCAATGAGAAGTATTCAATGGCTTTACTTGACTGTACGAGGCTTGTGCAAAAATGTATGAATATATAATTCCAATGGTACCGATCAGTCACGGCTGTCGCGTCATCAAAATGCTCGAGCTGCTCGTATGACCCCTATGAAATGAAGATGACAAATTGCGTCGTGTTAGCACCAGAAATTGGAACTTCACTGAATGAAGTAAAGTTTTTACAAAGAGGCGCCATGGGGAAGGTCTGATCATTATTACACAACGTGTCGCTTAAAACCTTAGAATATAATTATTATAATATTTCACACGCGGCTAAAGGTTATAAAGATAAAACACAAATACACAATTGTACTCTAAGGAGAATACCGAGTCGATATAATATCTAAGAATATAAAATGTGAGATGTATCGAATACTTAGATATAAAGATACACGCAACAATTTTCTTCAACGTGTTCAGAAAAAAAATATACAAATGTAAGAAGTACAAGAATACATAAGGGAGAAAGAAAATACTAGAAATGTTTTTGCTTTTTGCTAAATATATGTTTCAATGACTCACAAATCAAGACACCAGTTGATGGCCTACGTAAAATCATCTACAGTTATTATATTTACATATTTTGTCTACATATTAATATACTGTCGTGGTGTTGTACATTTACACTATAGCCGTTTATGAGGTAACGAATATTCCTTACGAGTATTCTTTTATTATTAATTTTTCAAAAAAGCCAAAAAGAAAAGATACGGGTGTAGTAGTTCCACAGGCCAAATTTTTGTATCTTATCTGTCATATTAATTAGAAGAATTAGAATTAGAAGTGTTCTTGTAATTAGATAATTTATTTCCGTACGAATATTACGCTTAATTTTGTGTTCGCTTAGTGGCTTATGTTACTTATTTGAGCTGGTTTGATGGATACATCTGGTGGATACATCATTTTATTTTCTCGGTATATACAATACCGAAAGATCAGAAACTACAAGTGCTAGGAGTTTCAATTTGCATAGGGGTATTTTAGGGTGTAGTTAAGTAAGACGGTAATTTTGAGAAATTCGACACTTTGGTTTATTTTTTAACAGAAAAATTTTAATGTTAAATCTTTTCATTGACCCCCAAAGAAGATACTTCGTGTATGACGAAATGTCTGGAAATATCACCTTAGAGTACAAAGCTGTGTTTCACAGGCAAAAAAGAAAGGATCACTACGCTCACACTACTGAAATAGTGTTGTAATATACGTAACATTTATAAGAGGTAGTGCAATTGTTACTGAAGTAGTGTTGTAATATACGTAACATTTATAAGAGGTAGTGCAATTGTTACTGAAGTAGTGTTGTAATATACGTAACATTTATAAGAGGTAGTGTAATTGTTACTGAAGTAGTGTTGTAATATACG
>JAFELO010000552.1:469568-524593 GCA_017140195.1 Eumaeus atala | reverse complement strand
AAGAGATATTCAAAAATGGAAAAGAATATATTTGGACTATATTATACAGGGCATATTTCATAGGATTTTTTTTGTCTAGGCTTTTTAGCCTTTATCTTTAACGGCATTGGTTATTCGATGTTAAATTTATTGTTATGTTACAATTCCCGTCCTGCATATAAAAAACAAATAGAGATTATGGTAAGAAAAATTGATATTTCCCTTCATAATAACATTACATCACAATAAAGAATAAAATAACAAAATACAAGATTTTTTTTTAATGTCCCATAATGACTATTTCGCAGAGTAAAAAATGGACATCTAGCAGGCATGTACTTTGTATTAGTGCTAATAAAATGACAATACCTGCCAATGTTTTTATTCTCTTGTTCAAAGAGAATTTAAAAACAACCAGCAAAAGACAAACCATATTATTTCAACCGCAACAAAAATTGTCAATTCGTCTGTATTGTCATTGATTAAAAAAAAATTTTTTCAGTCGAATAAATTATTGGAAGCCCAGTAGTTTGTCGGCTACACGCAGCGGCGCTGGCATCGCCTTACCGGCCACATGAGTTACACACTTTGTCATAACGCGCGACTTTATTTACGATCAATACCTCGGCCGTGATTTACACCGACAATGTTATTAAAATCTCTCGCACGTATATATTACTACGATCCCTGTTCACCTCCATTAGGCCACCCATTTTACAGCCAATTCGCACGAAGCGATAATATATCATTGTTTGGTACTAGGATAGCAGTAGTTCAGAACAGTTTCGATATTAATTTTTCTTATTAGGTTAGCCACTTCGTAAATTGCAATGGTCGAAGGCGATATTTAGTAAATGTAAAATTTGGCAGGTCAAAATCCATTAGTATAACACTTTCAATAGAAATAAATCCCTGGTCCGCCTGATTTTCGATTATTGGTCCGTATGAAAAATATCCGGTTTCAAAATTACTAATTTTCACAGGAAGTTAATTAGTATATGTCATATTAAATAGTGTGTGCAATAATAATAGAAGCAGTAGGATATAATCAAGGATTCCTGGTACTCATAATAAATTTGCATTTCGACAGTTGACTAAGTGGTCCGGTTGGCAAATTAAAATATTTGCGAACGTTTGCAAACGGTGCGAAATGTCAGACTAGGCTCATGTCGCCTTCGTTTGACTCATTTATCACATGTAAATGTAACTCACTCGCCGCTGACTTATTAATACGAATTCTCGTGGCTTCTGTGAAGTTTAAGTAAAAAATACTATTCTAGCTTTGAAATGATTCCTTTTTCTCATATGCTCATAATACTTCAATAATTATGAATATTTCCTATGCTCCGTTCCCACTGGTAGTATGTAAATGATATACTGATCTGAATCGTTCGCAATGCGACAGTAACACTCATCGCATAACGTTTAATCTTGTGAGATAATTTTAGTAAGAGGTAGTGCCAATGCTACCATTGTATTTGAATTGCGCTGACACGACCGGGGATACCTCCCTCTGCCGTAAAGTAATAGCAGTGCTGTGCTTTCGTGCGGTTTGTGAGTAGCCCGTGGCCCATAGGATGGGACGAGGCAATGCAGTCAACGCATCTGCATGACAGTAATAAGGATGTGTATGGGCGTCGCTGGTCCTGAAAAGGCTCAAAGTGATCGTATGCTCATCCATGCTTTAAAAAAACAAATAATAATAATAATAATAACAAAAACCGGGTGCATCGGCTGCGACTTGAGAGTGGAGGTTACTCTCATGATCATGATTCTGAAATTGAAGGCGCGTAATATGCTTTAGGACGGCCCACGTGTAACAGTTGACGTCGTCCGGCTTATGATGATGACGAAGAGACGCCGATCATTACGCCGCGTTACTGCTTCACACGATGACACGTGTCATGTTCGCTAGCGCCGTGGGCCACGTATAAAGTACGCCACTGATAAAGATAATGTAAGAACATGCGAATATCTCGGACAATCCATGCAAATACATTTAATTTGTACAGCCGATGTCGTTAACAAAGCCCCTGGGATAGCGGAGACGTAAAGCGCAACACAGCCGTGAATGACGTCACAAGATTTCACTACCGAACCGAACGGCCATTACGGTGTCAATCGCCGTAGTGAAAAATATTTTTTTTGTACAAATGTCATTGTTAAATTTAGCTTTTTGAACGTCAACGATTTAACTTACCACCAGTTCAACCCTAGTGCTGTCCTGAGAAATCTCATCAACCGAATAAATGAAATATTCATAAGCATACGATAAAGTTTACAAAATATATTATACAATATACAATTTATTAACTTAGAATTACTCCGTTTAAACTCCTCTTAAGTCTGGTTATCTATGAATTAACAAGATAATTAAAATAAATTAAACCGATTTTAACGTTCTTGAAGCTTTCTTTGAAGTTCATTTCTTACGAAATGAAAGCTGATATATTATGATTTTATTGCCTACTTAAGGAGTAGTGAACAGAAAGCTTACTCGGTCGGAAAGTAGAGGATCAGATGGCCGGACGGCGAATAAATTTCTAAAAGCTATCTAGCATGTGTAAAGACAGAGTTCTCTTCGGTCATCGGTGATGTGGGTCGGGAAATTCCGACCAGATGTTGGTACGTACGTTCGGGCGTAGACAAGGATGTGGCTACGGTTTGCCCGCTGTTTCGCTAAATGAAATGCAGGTTTCCTAAAAATATGAATCTATTTACAAGCAATGCAGAACATCCGACTATTTGTAAGATAAAAAGAAATAGCACGGAGGCCAGACAGTGTGTATTTCTGAATTAGTTGCTACAAGGGGATAGACCACCTTCACGTTCCTCATGGCTCGCTTTTGTCAGTGGACGGATAAACCTTGATGTTGATGCAGAGTGAAAATCAAAAATAATCAATATGGACATTATTCAAAACGAAAAATTTGTCATTATCAATAAAACATCTCGAGAGCCATGAATAATTCATTCAATTATATATAATGTATAGATAAATTCATACAATTAAATAAAAATGTATAATATATTGGGTGGGTCCATTAATACGTCAACAGAGATCGACGCCAGAAGGATTGATCAATTGTTTTTATTATTTAAATGAAGGAAAACCACTCGTGGTGTCACGTTTCGTGTGGTTTTTGAGTAGCCGGTGGCCCATTAGGTGGGGGGACGTGAAAAGAAGAGCAACGCATCGGCATAATTATGCTGATGTTCATGGGCGTCGGTAGTCATCCGATTCCTCGTTTGTCCCCCTATACTATAAAAAACCTTCAGTAGTAGCACTGTTCCAAGCGTCCAGCCCGGAATGGCCCCAGCGGAGACCGTTTCCTCCACTCCTGCCTGCCGGCACTCCAGGACCTTATAGGCTCTGTGTTATGCTGTGTATAAGAGCTGTGCACTTCAACACAACGTGGGTGTTCCGGTAGCTAAAATAGCTAATTGTTTGCTACTTTTATCATATTATTCTTTTCATATAGATGCGATCAAAACAACGGACAAAGGAATTATCTTTGCCATTTAGTGGCTGCCGATTTATTAACAAATAAATTCACAAGCGTTGTTCCCTTTCAACCCATCCCCCCAGCCCCCCCAATAGGCCACTGACTATACACAAGCCATACGAAACACTTCAGCAGAGCATTGTAATGGTTTTTTATTATGAATTATAGTAATCGCGAATAAATATATTTTATTAGTAACCGGAGTTGTAAATATTTATATAAATCCTACTTTTACTGACCATTAAAGTAAATTTATGACCCTACGTGTGTATGATAAAAGGCCTAATGAAATTAATCGCGAGACCCCAGTATCATTATTCTATCAAGATTTATGCCCTTGAATAAAGTGTTTATTTGTTTTATGCTACACAAAATGGCGACTCAAGGGACAGAAGGTGTTTGTCTCGGTGTCGCTCTGATCGTAACATTTCTTTTAAATTTTATTTAATGTAGCGATCCGCCCCGGCTTCGTCCTTGAACAACACTTGCCAGATTGCTTTTTCGACGAATTTCATGTAAACTGAATTGAAATTCATGAACATTCGTTCAGTAGGTTTCAAGAAAATCGGTCACATACAGACAGACAGCTCTATGACGAATTTGTTTTATAATATGTATAGGTAAACAATTTCCAGGAGAGTTTAAAATTTATTTTAGATTTTAGGAAATCTTTCGTCCTAGCGAAGTATTTACTATCAGGAAAGGTCGAGCTTACAAAGTTAAACAAAAAATGTGTAATAGATAATTAACATACCTGTCCAAAATTCCTAAAATTTAGAATTCTTACTCTTTAGACGTATATAGGCTTAAATTCAATCCTACGAATGACTTATGTCATACTTAAAAACATTGTCAACTTATTTATTAGGTCGTTACTTATGAAATTGACGTTTTTCGTACTGACCAATTTAACCGGGATTTCTCCACTTTGGTAAGGAATTCCAAATTCAAATTTGTGCAGCTATTTACTCATGTACATGTGCTTCGATGACTGTCATTCATTTGTTTTATTGATCTTCTGTTTCTTATGTTTTTTTCTGATTGCGTGCACTGAAAATGCACTCATTTTACAAAATAGAAAACTTAAAATATCGCATTATTTATAAGTTCCGCCGTGGCACTAGGGCTGCGGTAACAACTCGAAGGGTGAATGACGTGTATTGTGGAAGCTGATCCATCGGAAACCACGTCCGAGTTATCTGCAGACCGCGATGTTAGTGATAAAACTTTTTTAATTCAATTGTAGCAAATTGGGAAGATCAAAAAAGCTTGAAAGGTGGGTTATCTCACGAATTGACAGAAGCAAACCGGGAAATGCGCGTCGACTGCGTCGCTGCGTTACATTACTAAACCGGCACAATAATGAAGGTATTTTAAATCTGTCATGAAAAAGGGATTCTTTACGATAATCAGGAGCGCTCAGCGCAATGGTTGGATCCTGGCCAGCCAATTCCTGTCCCAAGCGAAAATTTACCCAAAAAGTTACTTGTGTTTGGTAGACTAGTGCCGGTATTGTTCATTACAATTTTCTGAAATCTGGAATATCGTGGAAAAGCTAGTGGCTAAGCAACCTAGGCTGGTCAGTCGGTCCAAGCCACTGCTGCTTCACGACAACTCTAGACCGTAAATTGAGCGACAGACGGCTACCAAATTAGGAGTCTAGGAAAGTCTAAGACGTCCTTCGTACTCCCCAGAACTTGCTCCAACAGATTACCATTTTATTTCGAAAGTTGGATAACTTCTTGCACGGGAAAAAAAATCAACTTACATGGGGCAGTCCCAATCGCCTTCAAAGATTTTACTGAGTCCCTTACGACTGGTCTTTTTAGTAAAGAGTTCAAGGAACTACCTATGAGATGGCAAAAGTGCATAGAAAACAATGATTCATACTTTCATTAATTAAATATGTAAAAAAAAATATTCGACTTTTTGTTCCTCCAATACAAAACGCCAATTTCACATATGTAAGGACCTAACATTTTGTAATTAAATTCATACAAAACAACGATTATTCTATAGATACTTAAATAATATGAGTAAGAGGTAGTGTCATGCTGCATAGGAAGAGCTAGTGCCATGCATGTTGCACGGCACGACCGGGGACTTTGCCAATCGTGCCGTGCGACCTCTCGCTCACTTGATACCGGCGCAAAGTGACAGCTTCACTGTCGCGTTTCGTGCGGTTTGTGAGTAGCAGGTGGCCCATCGGGGGGATGATAGGACCCATCTGCGTAACAATCATACGAATATCCTAGGGTGGCGGTAGTGATCAGAAGGCTCCGATTTCTCGTTAGTAATAAGTATATTGATGTCTTAAGTTTACGCGAATGTTACTCATTCCAATAAAACTAATTTTACAAATTTGATCGCAGCAAAATCCACCGATGATGTGTTGTGTGTGGTGACGATGGTTGCTGTAAAGCTGCTGAAACTTCGGACTACTTAAATAAATAAACAATCCGGACAAAATACGTAAAAGAAGTTTTATTGTTAGTATATCAGTTTATATAAATTGTCATGTTCGTACCCCCCTATGATACGTAACCTCGTTGTGAGAGTCTAGCTACATAATCATATCACCATCATCAGCCGGCGACGTCCACTGCTAGACTCAGGCCTCCCCCACAGAGCGCCTCAGGGCACGGTCCACTTGCATCCAGCGGTTCCTCGCCGACTTAACCCAGTCGTCAGTCCGCCAGGTATTATTATGCGCTTATTCAAAACTCATATCTAAATTATGTCTTTATTATAATGAAGCAGACGTGTCATTTGTAAAATCTTGCACTGTATACATTGACATTTTTGTAATTAAATTATCATATTCATTTCTTTATCGACAATTTTTTTATGTTCTTTTACGTTGAGATAAAAAATATAAAATGTATGTACAATAAATCTGGAAAACGATACTTTGTACACACAAACACACGTGTTTGTGTGTGTCTTTGTGTGTGTGTGTGTGTGTGTGTGTGTGTTTATTCCTTGCTCAGTAACTTAGAACTGCGAGGAGCCCTTACTTTAATAGTACTTACTTCATATAGTAAATCACCACATATAGTAAATCACCGTTATAGATTATAATAAAAATATTTATTAACATTTTATGTATTTTTTCATATTTATAATATTATAGTTTATAAATTTATTTGCTGTATAATACATATTTTTAAGATTCGAGATGTCAAAAAAATATTTTTTTATGTTGTTAAGAAAATGTCAAAAACTTGATTATACATTTTTAAACATCATAAAATTCACATAAATGTGATATAAATATTGAAATGGATAAACTGGTGTATTTTTATATATATTTATAGAAATAGGGGCAGATGAGAAACCAAAACCAGGACCTTTTTACAACTAGGCTGTAGTTGAAATGAACATCAAAATAATTACTTAGCCATACGAGCGAGAGGTACCTCCCCGGTTGTACCGGCCCAGTTCTGCTGCAATTTATCATGACAGTACCTCTTGCTAAAAGGTCTGAAAGAAGTTTTAGTTGGAGCTACGTTGCAACTTAATTGGGTCGGCGCGAGTGTAGGTCTACCTCACAAGATATCGCCTTAAAAGTGTTGGCTATGCTATTACGTTATTTACGATTTGTAAGTAACAGATTGCCCATATGGAGGGGGTTGGGTATAGCAGATATACACTTGTGTAACATTTAGCCAAGTGGATGTTCGTGGTCGTCATTAGTCAACAAATTGTTGGAGTACTCTTTGGATTCCCTATGCCATAAAAGGTCTTAAAACATTTGATCAAAACAACAACTGAAAAAAGGGCTATTTTTTATTCCTTAACACTTTACTACCTAAAACAAGCGATCCCAAAATAGTATACATACTTTTAAATTCCAATAACTTGTTGGCATAAATAACTGCAAATATATGAGTCTGCGTAATATTTCATGGAAAATATGTTGCATTTACTGAAACATAGCGCTTATTTTGCGTAATCTACAATAAAAACAATACCTCAGTTTACGCATCACGGTATTACTGTCACTCAGACGGTCTTAAAATGTAACCATCTGATGTGACAGTGTGCTGGTCACACACTCAGAAGATCAGATAGCAGATGGGCCCCTAAGGTTCTGGAGTGGAGGCCGCGTTCAGGAAAACGAAGTGTTGGTCGACCGTTCACCAGGAAGGAAAACAATATCAGTGCAGTAGTCAGTCCGGGATGGATGCGAATAGCAGGAGATCGGCCGTCTTTGTGTTCATTGAAAGAGGCCTACGTCCAGCAGTGGACCGATAAGGGCTGATAGTGATGATGATGTTGAAACCGTCACGCATACCAGAGCAAGTAGAGTGTAAAACATGAAAGACATTACAGACCTCATAGATGTCATTGTACCTCCCAGTTTGACATAATAATTTGTCAAGGAGCGAGTAAAGCAGACTGGACCGCGTGTGTCCGTCGTCCTAACGGAACAATACTGCAGTTAACAATAGGAGCGGTGCTGTCCCTGCGACGATACCTCTCGGAATGCATTATGTTTGACATGACACAGGTAAGCGCTACACCGGTTTGTGTATTAAAAAGACGTATAGTGACAAGTTACAAGGAAAAGTATGAGGATGGATTGGAACCCGCCATTTTATTTCTTCTAATTATTAAATGTATTATATTATAGGGGGGCAAACGAGGTATCGGAGCATTTTGACGAAACGCCCATACACGTCTGTATTGTTCTTCTTATGCGGTTGCCCCACTCCCAAACCGGCCATTCAAAAATTGCATTAATTGCAACATCTATGCTAGATGTCACATTACGGCAGTGTCATGAGCGAGTGCCCGTTCGCGCTGGCACCCGCAGGCTGGAATACGGCAGGAAACTACTAAGTGATCACGATGGATATACATACATATTCCTTTAGTTCTTTTGCATGGTGCACTCATGAATCATCATCAATGATGATGATAATGTCATCAACATCAGCCGGACAACTAAATAAATTCATTTATTTCAGTGTTCATTTTTGTAAAATATTTGTGATACCTCCTTGGTTCTACGGGCATATTGTGCTGGCGTTATTTCGTGTAAGTGAAACCATCAGAATGAATATGACCTTCCATTTTCTATTTCTTTAGCCCTATAACATCCCTACATATGTTTTTCAACGTATCCCAAGTGTACATCTGTATATCGAGTGATTATGTAGTGTAGTAAGAAAGCATACACATACATACAATATTGTACTTTAAAATCACGTCTCATTATTATGAAGTCGACGTCGTTTTCGATCAATTGTTCAATTTATAGTAAAGATCTTTACGACGCTTGGGATATCTGAGAAAATCCTCAGTATGGGTCGCCGGGGAATCAGCCCCGCGCTCCCTCGAGGCTTCCACCCCGCAACTATAAAGGTGCGCCGTAAATATTTTATGAGCGTTTGACGACGGCCGCTCTCGAGGTTTCCACTATTGTTGCTTGGCCACGCACGCGGCAACTTTTTCTCGCGATATTCCCTAGAATGAGCATAAAGTATGTTTATTGTTTTCTTTTATTCCATTTCGTAGGAGGCAAAGGGATGCGACTGCCCATAGACATCCACGTAACCTAAGGACAAGCCGTTTGCCCTCCTCCACAATGTCCCGCCATTGGACCAATCGAGACACATAAAGCCTTTACGCCGGCATGTGGTGAGAGACTGATCCAATTTCACTACAAGAAAGCATCATGGTAACATTTTACATGATTTTATTTTGTAAAGTGTTTTTCATTTGAATTTATCACATCTCGTAACACGAAAAGAAACGCGAAGAGCAAGTCCTTACCCATAGACACCATCAATAATGATAATAATATGTGGGGACTTATCACACCACGGTAGCGCAATCCTGTGTAAGTACCGTAAGGACTTGTGTTACAGGTACTAGGCAACGGAAATATATTTACCATTTTTATTTTTATTTAAGAAAGTTTATATATTTAAGATTTTTATTGCAGAAATACATATATAAACATCCATGACCTAGGCGGGATTCGAACCTGCGATCTCAGGCGTAACACGCAGACTAACCGCCACGTTATCAACTGAGCCAGCCGGTCCCCAAATCGATGTAACTTTTCTCTTTTCTTGGATTTTCCTCCTTTACACTATCCTGCAATTGGTCCACCATTGGACACTATTTTGTGAGACGCACCAGCATGCATCTAGAAGTTCGTTACCATTCTATTGTCTAATGCCGCCGGTAATCGGTTTCCAGTCGTGCGGAGAGAGCCGGACTATCGGTGAGATCTGTAATCTCGACAATGCTGTATCAATATTCATGCTCTCGGTCGCGACCTCTGCTATTTGCATAACTGCGCATTCCCCAGCAGCTGTTCTATTGTTTTATGATCTAAATGACCACGCGGTGGGAAAAGTCACGATAACTACATACTGCTCGACAACGTCACAATTATACGCGTTATGTGCGAGGCCCTGATGTAAATACTGTAAATGACGAGGGGTGGTACCCGTCGCTCACATGACAACGCCGTAAATTGATAGCTATACTACCGTGTTTCGTGCGGTTTGTGAGTAGCCGGTAGCCCATTAGGAGAAAGGAGGATAACGCATCTGCATATTAATAATGCGCAGATGAGCGGGCTAATCGTAAAACGCTCCTTTGCCTCGCTATCTATACTAATATTGTAAAGAGGAAACATTTGATTGTTTGTTGGTTTATATTGTATAGGACTTACTTTGAATAAGATCCGTTACTGAACCGATTTGAAAAATTCTTTTACCATTAAAAACCCACGTTACCGCTTATAAACATAGATCTATGTGAAAACTTCTATAATGCAAGTAAAGGTGCGATTTTTTGAAGTAAATCTTTATATCGTAGCTGCAGAAGTTGTTGGCAACTAGCTGTCCCGACAGGTGTTGTTTCGTCATAAATTGAATTATTTGTCTCGTGCACATTACGAGTAATACGTCATGGCATTAATGATAAAGTTTTTATATATTAAACAGAATACTAAATAATTAATCATCTGATCGTGACCAGATAACAGACTACCCTTCAGCCAGATGATAGCAATTCGATCAGCTAAATGTCCCCGCCAACGGCAACATCTTGCTATGAATTTCTAGGTTTTATGTCTGGAGTTTGAGAGCAAGCAAAGCTTCGTAAAGTTTCCTGTCTGCCAGGTTACGTAATCTATATATCTACACAACTCCTGGTTGTGTTCTGTCCTGACATGACATGAAAATTTTGTGGGCGTTTTCTTCATCATTCCATGACCACATCTGTCTAAAACCCTAATGATTTAATTACAAAATGTATACTATAATATGATAAGACTGAAGATTAGATTTATGGAGTTTTTATGGAACTACATCAACTTTGGTGTATGATAGCCACATTAACGTGGAAGGTTATATACCATCACGCTACAACTGGCAGGACCGGAGTTACACGGGTGAAACAGCGGCGCGGTGCTAGTAACTGAACTAACCACGCTGTAATCCGTGTTAAACTTTTGTTGTGATGGGTGACAAAACTTAAGAAGTCAATAGGGCGAGCCATGAAATGTATTTGTAGTGGAGAATTAGTTTTGTTCGTTCTTTTATAGTATTTACAGCAGTAAACTTCGCCTCGTCCGTGCCTCGTGAGAAACGCCGGTTGAATTCACATTCATGCGTTGGCTTTTCATATTTTTACTGCGTTGTAATTTCATTAGATCACTTACCATAGCGCATTAAGAAGGGAATTAATAACTGTTGGGAATTTTATTCGTCGTTTGTTAATTATGTTTCGTTTACAAGTTTTTGGAAAAAACATATTTATGCACACTTCCGATGAGAGCTCGAGAATGCTTTACGAAAAATGATCGGGCGAGGCAAACGGAAGTAACAGGGAGATATAAATTAGCGAAGACAGAAGAGTGAATTACGTTTGGTATATTACTGTAACAGCAGGAGGGAGAAAAGGAAAATTTTGTGGGCGTTTTCTTTCCTCGGTTGTACTTGCCCAATTCATTGCAATGTAGCACTACCTCTCACTAAGTAAGGCTTTAAACGGCATTGTAGTAGATATCTCCCGGTGACTCATACACTCCCGTACATAAGTTTGATGATTAGCCGATGTATAAAACAAGAGAGGAATAAAATTAGTTGTCCCACGGCTTCCGCCCCTTCAACAGCTTCCCATGCATTCTAGTCGTGTTGTAAAAACACAAAGACGTCCTGCGGGTTCGCTCGTCTCTTTTGTGAGTGCAACCCAATATCGTTCGGAATTTACCTGCGTGCTCTGACTAGCTCCGCTTATTGTATAGTTATAACTAACGCTATTCTGGAAATAAGGCATCACTATAGGGCATTATCGTTTTTTTACTCACATTACCAGCAGCCCATTCCGGGTCGCATGGATATTTCACGAAATAGACAAAAAAACTTTGATTTATAGAATTATAAATATTATAAATTTAGATTTTTTCAAATTGGTCCAGTAGTATCGGATCATATTCAATGCAAATGAAGAAACAAAATAACATTTCCTCCTTTTAATATATATATATATATATATATTACATGAGCATAGTTAATGATTCTGCATATGGTGCTCTTTCACCCTATCCCGCCCAGTGGGTTATTGGCTACTCACAAACCGCACGAAACGCGAAGACATAGACATGACTTTTAAGGCGGTATCTGATTGCATTAGCTATGCAGTCTCACTTCGTGTGGTTTGGGATATTCTGGATAGCCCATTGAGGATATGCTCTTGCATATCCTTGTGCGGATGTTTGCATGCTAAGTGAGCGTTAAAAGTTACCTAGAGGCTCAGAAAACTCATCTACCACCCATACTTATTATGAAAAAATGAATAGACCTCCCTTAATGAAATAAAAAACTGTTTAATTGGAGGAAGCCTGTTAAGATTTGGAGGGGCAAGTTCTGATGATGATACACATAAAGTCCAAAAAATCTATTGGGATTTTTATAAAATATGAGCGCGCAAAGAAAAAGACAGTAATAGAAAAGAAAGAGACAATCAACATGAGTAATTGCTCATAAATATGTATAGAGACCCTCTGATTGCTGAGTTGAGCTAAAATTTATCGACCAATCTGATGCCCAAATTATAGCCGATTTAGACAAAACGAATACCTAGTAGTTATTCCAGATGGAATTGATGCGAAACAGTTTGGTATTAGAAACATTGTGATAAAACTGCTGTAACGGATTTCATCGCGGTTTATTTAGTTACTTAACAAGCTTCACGTTTCAAATGCTTTACAGATCCACAAAAACATACAATATGTTTTTAATGACACAGAGAAACTAAAAACAATTCACATCTCTACCTAGAGAACTCGTATTGGAAAAACGTTATTGTTAACAAATTATTCAATTCAAAACTGTTCCAATTTCAAATATCGGCGCTAATACACGGTGGATTACGTCATTTCGTTTTTTATGTGTATTAATATTAATTTTGAATATCTAACTAAGTTTAAATTGAAAAATGTTATCACAACATATTGCAGCATCGAGACCCCCTGAAGAAGAAAAACCAGCTCACTATGTTTTTCTATTACTGATTAACATATTATTAGTATATAATTTTATAGACTATTTCCAACGCATGTTTATGATGACTGTGTCCAAATTATATCTACACATGATCTCATTTAAAATAAACCGTTGTAGAGGAAATTGTATAATAGAAATCAGTTAACATTCTTTTACCGAATGCACTAAATCAGATAAATGTGTACAGGTTTTCGTGCCTTTCTACGTTCAAAGAATGCACAATATGTGGTTTAAATTATATGCGCTCGTTGACTATATTTGCTTTCGTTTAGTTCCCTTGGAGTACTTTGACATCATATGTTACTAGTGGCACGTCGGAATCTCTGACTTTATTTTATGTGAACGAACGTTTACTTCTTTCGTAATGTTAACGCAACGACAATCATTATGACCTCTTTTAACGTATTTTATCGCGTTTCTCAAGATTTTACTACTTGAATGTTTTGATTATTATAAAGAAAAACAAAGTTAGGAATCTAGTAATCTTGTAATCACATGGTATCACAATCTAATAATCACATACTAGGTGTTGTGGATAGCACTGTAAAGAGACAGCTTTGCTGTTTAATTTTGTGCGTTAGAAGTAGCAGGTGGCCCATTACAAGGGAGGCGGGAAGGAGGACAACGCATTTACATATGTATTTACCGAAAAGAGGCTGGTTGTCCTGGTCACACCTAAAAAAACAAAGTTAGGTAGCTTTTTTTTGCAATATTATAGGGGGGGGGGGGAACGAAAAATCGAAGGCTTTTGACGAGTGCCGACATACACATCCGTATTATTGTTGTCATGCAGATGTGTTGCACTCGTAATAAAAAATATGCCAATCACAAACCGCACGAAACGCGACGGCATAGCTGTCATTTTATGTATTATGTAAGCGAGAGTTCGTTCGCGCCCACCCTGGCTAGTAACGCAGCATAGCTCTTACCAATATTCGTATATCTAGATGGCATATACATTTGTATGGAATTCAAATAAAAGCGAACATTACTGGTTCACTTGGACCATCAAATTTTTGTCTCCATTTAAAAATAGTAAGTTAATTTTATGACATTGTTAATAAGCTAACGGTGTGTGAGTGGGCGTAGATATTTCAACTGCCATTTGCATTTTACAACTTACTACTCTGTAGTGTGCCCGTCGAGAGGTGCAGAGGCGACACCACTATATTACCTGTGTGATATCAATATGACTGAAGCGCACAACTAATTACTTACAACTTACTACTGAGTAGTGTGCCCGTCGAGAGGTGCAGAGGCGACACCACTATATTACCTGTGTGATATCAGTATGACTGAAGCGCACAACTAATTACTTACAACTTACTACTGTGTAGTGTGCCCGTCGAGAGGTGCAGAGGCGACACCACTATATTACCTGTGTGATATCAATATGACTGAAGCGCACAACTAATTACTTACAACTTACTACTCTGTAGTGTGCCCGTCGAGAGGTGTAGAGGCGACACCACTATATTCCCTGTGTGATATCAATATGACTGAAGCGCACAACTAATTACTTACAACTTACTACTCTGTAGTGTGCCCGTCGAGAGGTGCAGAGGCGACACCACTATATTACCTGTGTGATATCAATATGTCTGAAGCGCACAACTAATTACTTACAACTTACTACTGTGTAGTGTGCCCGTCGAGAGGTGCAGAGGCGACACCACTATATTACCTGTGTGATATCAATATGACTGAAGCGCACAACTAATTACTACACAATTAAATGAAATGAAACATATTTTAATAATAATAATGTCGTCCTAGCCGAATTTCGATCACAGCGACCATCTCCATTGAGAAGAGCCGTCTGCGCGGGACATATTATAGTGCACAAGTGTGTGCGCAGACACAAGTGACTCTCTATTCCATCATTCTCCTATTCCGATGGGACGGCAATCCGACAAGACTGGAAAGAATGAGCCTGATTTCTCTTAGCTGGCTTATCGTGCTCTCCGAGGCACAGGGATAACACCGCCAACTTCCTAACTCCGACAGTTGTTAGAACTTAGAAAAATCTTAGTATACTTTTTGTATGGTCCGACCAGGGATTCGAAGCCGGGACCTCACCTCTGTGGTTGAACATGCTTACCACTAGACCACGAGGCAGTTATAAATAAATATACTTTATTGTGTACACAAAAGATATACAAGTAGTATAATAAAAAGCAGTTACCGTAAGACACATGTTATGTTCACAAAACGCGGTATTTTGCTCAGTATACAATTTCTTCTGGACAACCTTGTATACATCTGCGGGAAAAGATGAGGGTCTGTCCCCCTATTGCCTCCCTAAACCTGAAGACACAGAAGTCTTTCGTAGTCATTCGAACTGTTAAGGCTGGACAAGCGCCGCCAGTCGGTAGTAGGTTCCACCGAAAAAAAAACCTTGTATACATATACATACCTTTGAATACATATAGAAATAATATTAGTATAATTAATAAAGCAAAAAAACATACAAATAAAATACAATACAAATTAAATGTATAATAAAGAGCCTTATTATACACCTAAACATCTATATCAATTCTTTAGGTCTGAAGAGTTTGTTTGTGTGTTGTTTGAACACGCTAATCTCAGGAACTAATGGCCCGAATTGAGAAAATATAATTTGTGTTGGATAGGCCATTTATCGAGGGAGGATATAGGCCATGTAGTATAACTACAACTAATAGGACCGGAGCTAGAAGGTTGATGCTAGTACAACATGACAAACATATCGAAAAAGAGGAAAAGAGAGGAATTCATAAGACAACACAGCTTACACAAAAAGGTAAGTATTTACAATATCAATTGATTTCAATGGTTATTTGAGCATAAGAGGGAACTCTTAAACATCTATCATGGTAAACTATATAAACAATAACTCTCATTTATTTTTTTCAAATTTAGTAATAATAAGATAAAAACTAGGAGTAGAAGTTATCGTTCAAAATCTACTGCCCGAGCCGCGACTTCGTGTGCAGCACTTTTATGTTTAGATGACTTAACATGTTATTGCTGCATTGCGCCAAATATGGTAGATATAAGCGGTAAAACACCTCTCGCTTGGCAGTGGGCAATGATCGGCCAGCTGTCGCGTTTCGGACAGTTCCAACGAATACTCTCACAAGCTGCTGTATCTGGAAAAACACTTTGCAACTTTATACCTTTTAGTTATGGGAATGTCTATGGGCGAAGATAATTGTTGCCCTAATTATGCAAAAAAAGGTCTCCACTAATTCGGTTTAGGGATGATACAATTTTACGTGATAACGGTTTTCTAATTGATCTGGGAGCGCATCCCAATGGAGTGAGAGAGGCGACTTGTCTCGGTCACAGGCTCCACCCATTCGGAACATGACTGGGAAATTTATGACGTCATATTTTTCGTGCTTGAGCTTCCGTTATTAATTGACACAACGTTACCTAAATGTATTATTTACTCCATTGAATCACGTCAAAAAGATATATAACCCCTAAACTATAAAATAACACGTTTGTATCATATATTCGGTAGTCTTGTTGAGTTGTACAGTATAAATTGGTATTAGTAACTCATTATTTACAGAGATATGGCTCGGGGGCAATGCTTATTTTCTATGCAAAATGCCTATTGAATATCCAGTGCCAGTGGGAGCTGCGCATGTTCGCTGTGTTCTGTACGCGCGTTTTGATCGACCCTCTTGGAACACGAACCTACATTTATTGATATAATAATGACTAGTGACCGCCAAGAGATCGAAATTATAACTGAATTTGATGTCCAATAAAATATATTTCATTGCACTTCAAATACAGTTAGACTATATGTTCAAATACAACTTTTTGTAACTTAACATACTAAAAGTAAACTTTTGTAGAGAAAACTAAACGTCAAATGCAAACTTGTACTTTGACAGTTGACACTCAGTATTACACAAAGTATAATACTCGTATATAAAATAATTATGCATGTGCGCGTGCCGTCGTGTGTGTATCGTTTTGTTTAATAAATTAAATATATTTCTAATGCATTTAATATGAAACGATTAGCTAACTGCACTTCTCCGTATAGTCTTCAGCTAATGAACTGTTACGAACTCAGGAAATTTTAAATAAGTCTTGTGACTCGTGTATGGCGCGCCTAAAAGGCCTGATTGCAGCGAAATAATGATAATATCTGAAATAAAATAATAAGAACTGTGTGCGTGTGTGAGTGTTTGTAATGCCATCTTCTATAGTGAAAGGTGCACAAGCGACGTAAGTCCGGTAAAACTTTGCTGATGTTTCGCTGCCGGTCACTGTTTATACGATTTTATACCTCTTACTGTTGTTGTACCATGAACACAGCGAGTGAGGAGGACAACGTATGACAACAACAATGAAAATATCCATGGGCGTCGGTACTGGGGTAGTCATAATACTATAGAGAACCACATCTAACTATGTAGTTATAGGGCAGTCGTTCGCATACCAGATACCTATTCTGTCAAAAAATATTGAATAGCCAAGGCAAACGAACATTCTGGATGGTCTCATGTCGAACGCGAATTTACACATGCAACCAGATGCCAGGCCCATTGACCGCTCCTTGCCAGTTTGCTCCTAGAAGAAAGGGAATATGTGATTGCACCTTTTTGTCTTGTCTCTACAACAATGTACTAAATGTATCTTTCCCTTTTACTGTCTTATATCTCCCTCTCAGCTTCCGTTTGCCTATTTATCGGAACGCTCTCCTCGCGTATTCATCAGCTTACTCCCAAAATCCAGCGTGCGCCTCCCTCTAAACGGCAAACTCTCACCATTTACGCTGCAACGCGGCGCCACTTCTTGCAAAATGGCCGCAATCCTCGTTCGCATTTAATTATCTAGGATTTATTAGTCAATATTTGCGGACAATGTGGATCTACGTCCTCAGATAGAGCTCTAGGAGCAGTGTACTCACGCGATGCGTAGATACTCAATCTTACCCGCTGTGCATATATAATCCGTGTAAGATATATTCGAGGCATTTCTAAAACGCTTGTTAAGTTATACGGCCCAAGCGCACCCGTATCCAGTACCAGATAATAAAAAGCGACAGGTACATACCAGGTACGACTGAACTCCCATCACGCCCCCACCAATGTTACACAAATCATAATAAACCTCAACCTCCAACTTATGAACGTATAACTAGGCATATGTTAAAGCCAACTCATGACGTGGAAAGCATCCAAACCGGTCCGCACATGCATGCAAGTGTCCAATTAGACTTGAACCCTGACGCTCCGCGGCGGCTACACCCGGCTGGGTCGGGGCTAATGCGCGCCGGGGGCAGAGAAGATCTCGCTTGAGTGGACATTACAATCAACAGTGATAAGAAAGCGAGCACGGTAGATAGAGAATAATCTATTATAATGTTGTGATCGGTCATGACGTTGAGAAAATTCTCGATATGCAAATAAAATGGAGGCGAGTTCGTAGAGATATTATTAAAGGTTAATTGCGTCATCAATTCTGGATAGGCCGGATAGGAGACGCTGTCCTTCCGTGTATTCTCAACATGTGATCTGGGACACTGGAATGTGTGTGGGCGCACCAGTCAACTTAGAATAAAAAAAACACATAACATTGTTACTACAATTTGAATTCCTTCGGTAAAATATTCTGTTGAGAAGTTTGGGTGCCCAAAAGTAATCTATACTAAGATTTTAAAGATTATTATATATATATATATATGTAAGCCCTTTTATAATTTCATAAGAAGCTGCAGCATTTATTGACAACAAGCTGTCCCGATAGACGTTGTTCTGTCATAAAACGTGTCATTTTTAAGACGGCGAAATCAATTTTTGGTATTATATATATTTTTATAAATCAATGACTATTTGCCACATTTCGTGAACTATCCGTGCAAAGATGGGATGGACTGACAATAAGTTACAACTTATAACTAACGAGAATGTCGGTGCTCACGGCCAGTCTTAACATGGAAAGGCACGCCGCATAGAAGTAAGTAGAAGAAGTTTTTGTGAAATGCATCTAATATTATAATTCTACAAACAGAAACGCGAATTAAAGTTATTATTTCTCTAACCTATGTGTCATTCTGATGTGGGAGCTATTTTATTGTAAAATTTATCCAGTAGAGCTACGCTGAAAGAGTAACAAAAATCCCTCCATTTTTTTTTTCGGAGGGACCTACTACTGATTGGCGGTGCTTGTCCAGCCCTAACAGTTCGAATGACTACGAAAGACTTCTGTGTCTTCAGGTTCAGGGAGACCGTCCATACTTACAAACTTTCTCGTTTATAACATTAGTAGTAGTGGAGCTATTCCTCAAGGTCAAACGAAGGTGGACAGGGGATATTATAGGAAATGGAACCAGGATATCATTTTCTGGTACCCGAGGGATAAAAAAAGAAATCCTCACAAATCCGAAGATGGGAAGACGATTACAAAGGAAATGCTCGAAAAACATGGACCAGGAGAGCATTACATCGACAAGAATGGAAAAGTTTGGAGGAGGCCTTTGGCGAAGAAAGGCAAGCCGACCAACATATCGACTTCAACTCATACAAATGTCTGAATATAGGCTATTGTTATCACACCTATACTATCATGATATCAATCACTTTCGTTCTAGAAACATAGAGATAATTTGTCAGCATATTAATAAAATTGATGTTATTAATTTATTAATACTACGTATGAGAAATAAAACAATGACTACATTAAATTATAAGTTGATTAATCGATTAATTAGTAAATTATTTATTCATATTTCAAAACAGTTAATGAATAATTTATTAATTAAATAACGTAATAACATGATATTTTAAATTTTAAACAATTGAAGTACTTACTCCGAGTAGTTGCATTTGTTATTCGATTATTTTTTTGCTCAAATCGATTGGTTTAAATAATGGCAAGCTTATGCCGAAATACAGATTATCCGGGAGGACATCATACTGCCGTGGTAGATTTAATCTGACCTTTTAAGAACATTTTAAGGAAAACACTTTTTAATATAGATTTTGCAGGAGAAAGCCTTTTTTAGTAATCGATAGTGCCATGCTGCTGTGTAACCCAATGGCCGAACCAATGCGTCGACGCATTGGTTCGGCATGACCGGGGACCTATCGCTCAAGCGACGTCGGTGTAGAGTATCAAAGTGAAGGATAACCATTTTCGGCAAATGCGACATGCATTTGGTATCATCAGTACCATGCAAATTTTGATGATAAAATATAAATATATATTAGCACAGTTTTACTAATTTAACCACAAAACCGATCCACATTCGATGACCAAATTCAAAAACCTTACATTATTAACCTTCGTCCTAACACGATCTGGTCACAGAACTGTCATTAATTCTTAATTAAATATGCAAAACAGATAGATAGTGAAACTTAAATTCTAATCTAGTTCCCTGCATCAATATATAATCTGTGGAAAACACTTTTATTGTACAGCTTACGCTACAATTATCCGGTTAAAATTAAAAATGGAATTACAACATCGAGCGTACGTACGTGTGCGTACATGAGTACGACTATACGTGTACGCTCGCGCATACGCGTGTGTGCGTTATTTAACTTCAAATACTTTAATTGAAAATTTGAAGTTAGAAAGGATGGGATATCTTTATCACCTTGTATTGCCTATTACTTCGAGTACATCAAAGTGATTGTGGTACAATATTGAAACCTTTTTTTATTGTATAACAAACGAGAAACCGGAGCCATTTAACGACTACCGACGCCCATAGACATCCGCAATTATTGTTATGCAGATGCATTGCCCTCCTTTCTTCCTTTTTCTTTATAGCGGCCAACATGCCACCACAATTAAAGACGATAGCGTAGATGTAACTTCATGGCCGTATCATGTGGACGACCGGGATCTCCCAGGTTGTGCCGACCCTATTCGGTTGCACTGTGACATGGCACTACCTCCTACTAAAGATTTTTTTTTTTTTATTGAATTAAATATTCGTATGCTATACACTCCAACAGTGTGTACCCGGTAGCTATGAGAGTGCAGTAAGATTTACGGTCGTTGGAGGACCGACCCACGCTGGTGGGAGGGATAGTTCCCGATAGTGGTTTAAGAGGTTTTAGCTTAGTATAATATTATTGTTACCCCATGAGAGGAAAGTGTATGCACGATAGCCAAAGTTGGTCTCGGGGCTTCCCTGCTGGAAATGGTCGTGGATAACTAAGGGCAAGCCTCTCCTTTTCCCGTTGGGGGAGTGGAACATCTCTTGCTCGCGTTCAGTCTTCCTGAATTTAATTGAAATATAATTTGTATTTAAAAACACACAGCAAAAGCTAACATAAGACATCATGATCTTTACGTCCTTTGCCAAATGAAGGTCATTAACGTGAAGTTTCTCTTTGACAAGTTAAGTTTCTCCAGACTGGTCGGTGCCTGAAATGAGGGTTCGTTTTACGTTTCTCACAGTAATCATAAGGACTCAAAATTGGAAATAGCCTACCCTACCTTCGCCCTGTTTTTATATTTGTTATCACTTCTTTTATATCTTTATTTAATTTGTACAGCTAAGTGACTGTCATAGCCGCAACTTATATCTTATAGATACAGCGCTGAATTGACGTATGGTAAATGCAAATTTAAGTTTTTACAATTTCCATCGCGTCAAGTACATATGTACGGGGCGCATTTGTCATAAAGCCCACGTTATTAGTCAAAGTGCCTCAGGCCTTCCGCATCGCGCGCCACCCCCACAGAATGGGAAGGGTGAGTGCTTATAATTGGCTTAGTTGGCTTGGCTTAATAATTACTATATATGGTATGCCAAGTAACAATTCCGGTTCATCTCTTCGAATCTGCGGAAAACAAGGGGGTCTTTCGCCCTATCACCTCTCTAGGACAACATAGTCTTCGCTAGTCGTTGAATTGTTGAAGAAATAGCAACGCCGTTAGCATATGTAATAAAAATCGCCTTCTACAGCATCTTTAAGAATTTTGAAGAAGTTCAAGAGATACTTGACGAAATCAGAGTAACTCAGTATTAGATATGGAGGGCGACAATCTTATATGTATACACAGGCACATAAATATTTTAAAATATTCATTACTATAAGTACAAACGTTATACAAAATTAAGAATCTCGCTAGAAGTCTAAACATTGAAAAATTTACACTAAAAATGAGAAAATAATCTGTTATCTATATCTAATCATCTATAATGTCTGTTAATCTGTTTATTTATCTGAGGCTGATGCGAGAGAAAGTATATCGATTGGTCCAGAGCAGGCGGTAAGAAGTGGTACAGACTGCAGAGCATGGGTGTCAGGTCAAAGAAAGTTATGTTTCCTGCGAGCAGCTAACAAAATAATATTTATCATAGTAATTAAACAGCTGGGCCCCACACATCCTGTTACAATTATATTAATTACAACATGTTAATTAGACTACGATTACGTTTTAGGGCCTGTTTGTAGCTAAAAAAAAGGTTCACGTCAGTTCTTCACGTATTTATATAATTTACTACGGATCCGCCCCGACTCCGCCCGTGATAACAAGGGCAGGATTGTCACCTTAACAAATTGTACATGATGGAAATCTTCCTCGGAAATCGCTCTATCCATGGGCGAAAATATCATGGGATCTGTGCAGTAGATTTTGAGAAAATCATTCTCACCGCGAGCTTTTCGTACTTTGTTTTCTGATATGTATACATAATCTGGTTACAATATACTTCTTATAAAACAAAGTCGCCCAAAATGTGTCTCTATATGATCGATTTTCTTAAAATCTATTGGACGGTTTTTCTCAAAACCTGTTGGAACACAGTAAGAGCGAAGTTTCTCGAAGAAAGTTTTAGGGCCTTTATAATATGTACATGTAGATAATTAAATTTATTTGATGTATTTTACTAAACACATAATTTACAAATAATTTGTTCTTTTAATTTTAAACTGACAACGAATCGAATCAACTTTATTTTACAATTAACATTAAATAATTCCTCAGATCAAAACAATGTTGCATTTTTAATGGAGTCCACGAATTTATCTCCAGTGCTTACGTGAGGTTTTAAGTGAATTTTTACGTTGATAAGGCTTTTAGTGCGCGCGCCACCCACTCCTTATCAATCGTGTCTCAAAACGCATTAGGGCACGGAACCGCAGTACATAAACGCTGATTTAACATTCCCTTTCAACGTTCAGCCGACTCATATATCTCCTGATAAAAGGCAAAACCTTAATAACTTAAAAAACTCCACCAATAGATCAGCAAGAGCATTCGGTGGTTGTGTTTTTACGTTTCCAAATGTTTATGCCCCAATTAAGTATCAATGATTATGTTCAGAGAACGGGTTAGATAAACCTTTCGAAGTCACGTAAATATGCACAAACTTTTCACCTTCAAAAATTTTGTAATATGTAGGCAGTGCCATGCGTCGCCTACACGTGAAGCTGTCGTGTTTCGTGCGGTATGTAATTTTTCAGTGGCTCATTGAGGGTTGGAGAAGAGAAAAGGCAAACGCATAATCTCTATGTGGATGTTTATAGGTGAGGGTACTCGTCAAAGGCTCCATATACTATAAATAAACTTGCTCAGTTGATCCCGAAGTGACAGCTATTTTATGGCGTTTCGTGCGTAATGCGTCTCCTGTGAGCCAGAGTAGGGAAGGCAACATATCTGCACAACAGTACTCCGACTGCTAGTTGCACATTATTATATTTATTATAAATTCCAATCAGAAATCGGTAAAGAAATAAAGTACATGTTAATCGGCTACATCGAGAGAAATAACCAATATATTAAGTGTTGGCGTGTGAATGCGTTGCTGTTATCGCACATATCAACATACACTGCACGTATATTACACGTTCACTTACAGAATATCGATTCAACTGAGCAATGTATGTTTACAATGTTTACTATTTACTCACACCTATCTTATGAATATGAGGAATATTTCCCTCTTACATTGCTATATATCAAAGGTTAGCGTTTTCGATAAAGGCTCACGGATGGCTTGGTTTTTTTCACTCTTCCGCCAATTATCATCGCCAGCAGTAGAAGCCACAAGACGGCCAGTACTGGACATAGGCCTACCCCAGAGAGCACCACAAAACACAATAATTTATGCACGACAGCCTCCTTCCTTGGGAAACACTCTGATGGAGTGATCAATAGATATATTGATGAAATAAATGGCCACCGGCTACTTACTAACAGCACGAAACGCGACAGCATATCTGTCACTAAACGACGGTATCATGTGAACGACGCGGTCATGCCTCCTACAATTTTGAGTATTTCGTCAACAGACAGACAGACACAGACGGGAACAGACGAGAGGACTTTGTGTAACAGCGATGAAACCTAGAGCGGACTGAGTTATATATCAAGACGAGTTGGTGCCGTGTAATGAAAGCTATTTCTCAGCTCAGCTCGCTCATTAAGATGGTGCGGACGCAGCGAGCTGCATAAATCAGCTGCGGGAATGTGCCTCGGCGCCCTAATGCGCTTTCGGTGTCAGCGGAGAATCAATACTCATCCACACAACCTGCACCCAAATTTCCTTTTTTTGTGCGATCACAACTTAAATGCTAAGCTTTAAGCTTGCCTTTTCTGTTGGACAGTTATGTGTGACCTGGTCATAAAGTCTACTACGGTGGCCATAAAGGTCAGCGTGGGAGCGGAGGACTAGCGTATAGAGCAATATTTAAAAACGTAAGTTATGATAAAGTTACCTGTTCTATGAGTATTTCATTCAACTGAAATGTGGTACAGTTGAAGAGTATCTATATGCTGATGTGCATATATATATTCATAAATAATCCGCACACTACGGCGCACACAACGCTGAAACTTATGTGATATACAAATTGTAACACTGTCAAACATATTATGACATGTGACATTTAATTTTTATTAAATACAATTTTTTTTAAACCTTATTCGAATATCGAATGTTTTTTTTTATAATCGAGATTTAATTTCGATCTCTGAGCGATCATTTTCTCCGTCTCTCCGTCCTAGTCTTATCCCGCTTCTATTTCAGATGATGTCAGGGTCGACCAACTAATCTACGGCAGCTGACATGGGCCTTTACCCTACTGCAAAGACAAAAGATATACACTGCCATATTTTTTAATTTTGCCTTGTTTTCATTACGTATTAAATGGAAACAAGAATGTATGAGCCTAAAACTTTTTAAATTCTGTTTATATAATTTATAATTTACAATAAATTCTTAAATTAAACGTAGATCCATCAGATGTTATCCAAATGTATGGTGGGTGGTCCCGTATCAATTAAAAAAGTAGCGTTGAAATCGCTTTACAATTGGCAAAGATAAAAACATACAGCCGAATTGATAACATGCTTTTAACATCGACCGACATTCTCTCCTGCCGTTCAAATTTTGTAAAGTAGAGTCATGCTCCATTGCATCCAGATTGGGTCGGCATGACCTCTCGTTCACATGATATCACCGAAGAGTGGTAGCTGTTGTGAGATTTGTAAGCTTTATTCCATTGGAAGAAAGGATAGAAGAAGGGCAACGTATCTGCACACCTTTATGTGAATAACTATAATGACAATTGTGTGGATGTCTATGGGCGTCGATTTTCATCTGTAGGCTCTAACTGCTAGATGACCCGCTAATCCTTAAAAATACCCACTGTTACTTTCAATATTTTTTGAAAGGGGTACGACCGGGGAGTCTTTATTTACCTCTTTCTTATAATACAATGAGCAAACGAGGATTAGATCCCTTAAGATTTAGATTAGAAACAACGACTTCAACATACCTTAAGTTCCCTAGGGGGAGGGCAGACTGAACCGATCGCCACTATCAGGATAATGGTGATAATAGTTAAGTGAGTATCCAGGCAATTTGTTCCAGACGGCCTCACTACAAATCCTACCAATATTATAAAATCTAATGCTAGTAAGTATCGATGGACGTTTGTTACCCTTTCACGTAAGAGCTACTGAAATAATTCTAAAGAAACATTACATTAATATAGCTTATACATCAAAGTAACAAATAGGCTATACAAATAAATATTTTACACATGTTTTTGTCTGTTGTCGGATGAAGTCGCGTGTTACAGCTAGTTTATAATACGCATCGAATCAGTGCACAGCGTCTGGTGTCCGCACAGTTTTGCTTCAACACAACGCCAAACCACTACAACATTGAACACATTCCAAACTCGCAAATAATGAAAATATCATAAGTCGTTTGACGGGATAAAACCAATAAACCGAAGCGTTTACCGTTCTGAAATTAACATACACGACAAAGAAACTATAAATTAAGTTGCTAAAGCCGTTAATTTCGTACCTGCTATGTTTCTATTTCCTGTTTCTTAGTGGAAAAAAAGCATTTTCAAAGATACTCCGGGTATTCCTTATAGCTGCGCAGGATTTTCGAAATTCCCTGGCTTGATTTAGAGGTAATACAACGAGTATTCAATAATTCAACTGATACTTGCATCGGTATCCTCTCAGCTGTGTAATATCTTCATCACACTTCGCATTGTCGCGTTTCATTATACCGGTATCTACTCGCGCTTTGACTGTCGTGAATTACTCGTCTGTTAGTATTTTACAAATTCTATATGCAAATGAATAGTCAATTTATAGGTTAACTCAATTTAGTCGGAGATAAAGCCATGATACATTGCAACCGAAGTACACGCACGGCCGGGGAAGTACATCTCGGTCACATGACACCGTAAAGTGACAGCTGTGCTGTCGCGTTTCGTGCAGTTTGTAAGTAGTCGGTAGCCGACTGGAGGGGGGGGGGAGAGGAGGACATTACAGATGCATGTCAGTAATGTGGATGTTTATGGGTATCGGCAACCGTCAATAGTCGCCAATTGCTCGTGTCCCACTACACTATAAAAGTAATTGTCCACGCCAGTCCCATTGAGGTAGGTAGAGGAAACCGAGGGCCAAACGTAACGATCCTTAAAGAATCGTCTTATCTGGAAGCTTCGACATGTATTATCATCATCATCACCATTATCAGTCCACTGCTGGCCTCTCTCAATGAACGCCAAGACGACCGATCTCCTGCTACCCGCATCCATTCCGGACCGGCTACTGCACGGAGACCGTCTTCCCGCCTGGTGAACGTTCGACCAACACTTCGTTTTCCTAAACGCGACCTCCGCCCCAGAACTTTACCTCCTATGCAACGGAGTTGAGCAGCACGAGTGGGGAGGCACCTTTCGCTCACATCTTCGGTGTCGCGTTTCGTGCGGTTTGTTAGTAGCCGGTGGCCCATTGGGGGAAAGGGGCAACGCATCAGCATAGTAATTATGAGGATGTCCATGCGCGTCGGCACTCGTAGAAAGGCTCAGATTACTCTTTTGCCCCGCTATTCTATAAAAAAGATGTACATGTTAATTAAGCCCAAAAGGATGCGAGTTATCTGGAACAATCCACATAACACATGAAGAGCCGTTACTTAACACCGCATTTTACGATTTCAATAAGTAGAATGAATATGAGATACATTATCAGTTATCGAGTGCTAAGAGACACTGTCATGTCGAAAACGATGAACATAAAGTGTGAGGTTCTTGCCGGTCGACAAACCGTAGTATGAAAGCACGTTTTAAGTAACCATCTTTGAACAAATAAGGCTTGTAACTTCGATTTGTTACATTTTATAGAGCAATCGAAGCTGTATGGCAACTATTAATTCCAAATAACATCTGATTTTTAACTGTATCATTTTGTTGCTTAAACTGTTTTCTTTTTTATACTTTAGGGGACAAACTAGTAATAGGAGCCTTTCTACGACTACATAATCTGAAGATCTGCATAATTAATATGCCGATACGTTGCTCTCACCCCCCCCCCCCCACCCCCAATGGGCCAAAAAGTGACTACAGTCCCCTGATCCGCTTTCCAAACATGTTTTATTTAGGTATTAGCTTGTGGACTACTAATACATAGATATTAAGTTTATTATGTTTCTGTCGGAATTTTGGCAAAGGCGGCCGTCTTGATACAGACATGCATTGTAAGAAGGTTTTTAATTAAAAATATAAATCACTTTTTCCTCTTGCTCATAGAAATTATTCATAAAGTCCACCAGCTCTCGCACTACCGGCCGAGTGAGACGTCCAGTATTAGCGATCTCGCGGCCAAGTTTTATTAACTCGATATAATAATAACGTTTCGCGTTTTCTGACATTTATTGCGACCGTAAACTCGCGACGTATATTGAAATATTAAGATAATCTCCATCAGCAGCATCGATGATATCACAATCAAACAACTTTTAGGTTTTACTCGTATTGTTTGTCTCTAAAGTGAATCCATCGAGCTAACTAATTGTGTTCCTGTTAGCTACTGAAAAAGAGTATATTTTTCTAACAGGATTGTATTTTATCATAGTAAAATAGACCAGCCCCTACAGGGACATAGACTAGCCCTTACAGGGACATAGACTAGCCCTTACAGGGACATAGACTAGCCCTTACAGGGACATAGCAACATTTCTATTGTCACTGTAGCAACGAATACTAAGAAATAGAAAAAATATTATTTAAAGAGGCCCCCATATAACAAAAGTGTTTCCTGCCATTTTTTATAAATAACGGTAAGGAACCTTTCAGGAGCGAGTCCGACTCATACTTGGCCGTTTTCTTTAATGGAACAAATCATTAAAAATCGTATTCATTAAACAAAATTAAATATACCTGAAAGTATAATAAGAATCGAAAGATATTTTGAATAAAAATTCTTGTTCCCTGCAATCTTTGAAAGGTTTCAGAACGAATGTTGAGATATCGCGAGCCTCGGCTTATCGTTAATTTAGAGTCGCCGATTAGAGTCCAGCGGGCGACGTGCGCTAACGAGCAGTCGATTTCGTTTTATTTTTTATTTCAACAACAGTTCCTCGGCAATGTTTTGTTCTGCACCGACGACTGCAAAATTAATTGGATTGTCCATTTTTAACACAAACATTACAATAAAATATATTCACAGTAAATGTTAAAGCCGACGACACCGGTGCATAGAGACACGTGTGAAAGAAAGACACGTATTAATACGTTAAATGGTCATCAATAACACACATCTTCACGCCAGTTTCCAAATGGGGTAAGCAGAGAGAAAGGAGAGCAACATATCACGGTCATCGAACGATACGATTGGCTTATAGCTCATTACCCAGCGTGCGTCGTAATGCCAGACCAATACAGTTAAGAACTAAGATTATTCGGCTAAGAGCCGAGCGTCCCCTGTACATCCAGCCAAAATTTCATCACGACGTGGCCGGTGATTTCTGAAGAGACAGAATACAAGCAAACGTACATTCCATTGATATACATATGTGTAAAAATTTAAATCGCAAATTATAGTAATAATATACAAATATAGCTTACCTTAGTAGTGGTAGATTGCAGCGGTGATCCCGAAGATACAGCGCAAATTTGCACTTCATATTTGTCGATGCCAGATTCTCTATCCAAAGGCACCGCCGTAGACAATATTCCCAGCGACGAATCAATGTCAAACAACCTATCCACTTGTTTGTTATCACCGGTAACATTCACTATGTAATATTCTAACAAGGATTTATAATTGTTTGTCAGATTTAACACATGCGTCCCAGGAGGTTCGTTCTCCGTGACCGTTACACTCTCGTCATTCGACCACGTTATACCCTCGAAAGCTGTCCCGCCCATGATAACAGTAAGGTATGTCTCCGTGCTCTTTTGTTCACTGAGCACAGCTTCATCTGTAGCTTTTATAACGAGATTCCACCGTGCGTTGGACATAGCAGGTTGATAACGCAACGTCAAGGCACCGTTACTCCTATGCAAGTCAAACATATCATTACCACCATGGATCAATTTATATGTAACGAGACCATTCGTGCCGGAATCGAGATCTCTAGCTAAAACGTTCATGATAAAAATCCCGCGACCTGCACTTCTTCCTAACCTGTTGGATCCTATCACTGCAGCATTCATTGAAACAAACACAGGTGCGTTGTCATTTATATCTTCGACGATCACAGTTACTAATTTCTCTGCCGATAATCTGGTTGACGGAGGTTCTGCTCTATCATATGCCACAACAGTAATTCTGAAAGTATCAACGCTTTCTCGATCAATAGGCAAGAGAGTATGTATTACACCAGTAATATTATTGATAGCAAAATTTCTTTTGTTGTTTTCGGGCTCCTGGCGTGTTATTGAGTAATAAACCTTACCATTAACTCCAGAGTCTGGATCTTCTGCTGTAACAGTTACTATAGGCGTATGTATTGGAATTCCTTCTCTTATTTGTCTTACGATTGCTGTATTTGTAAAAATTGGCGCATTGTCGTTAGCATCAATTACATTGACAACGAATGAAATACTCGAAGATAAACTGGGACTCCCATTGTCTGTTGCAGTTATATTCAATACATAGGACATTAAATCTTCGTAATCCAGGTGTTTGTGTAAAAATAGCTCACCAGAGTAACTGTCTATGTAAAATGTATCTTTTCTGTTCCCTGCAGTAATATAATATTGTATTTCATTATTTACCCCTAAATCTGCATCAGAAGCGTGAAATTGTACTAGCTTTTTATTCACTGGCTCCGTTTCTAGAACTGAAATATTCATCTGTGTCTGCGAAAATACTGGAGCATTGTCATTTTCATCCAATACGTCTATTGAAATAGTTGTTGTAGAAGAAAGTCGTATGTTTTGGCTTGAATCATGTGCCATTACTGTTAGCCGATAATGATCTAATGTCTCTCGATCTAATGGCTTTTTGATAAATAATTGTCCAGTAGCTTCGTCCAGCATAAACTTATCTAAATCATCTCCTGCTATAAGTTTATAATAAATATCACCGTTTAAGCCCTCATCTGCATCTGTTGAGTACACCCTCATAATAGAAGCACCAACTGTGGCTCCCTCTGATACTTCGACTGAATATGGAGTTTGGGTAAATATTGGTGCATTATCGTTGACATCAGTAATGTATATTGTGACCCTTACAGAATCAGTTAATCTGACTCTACCATTATCACCAACTGTAACTGTTAATGTTACATAATTTTGCCCTGTTATCTGTTCTAAGGTCTCGCGGTCAAAAGTTTTTGTAGTACGTATAAAGCCATTTCTGGAATCTATTCTAAAATCATTCTGAGCGCTGGATAAACTGAATGTCAATTCAGCATTACGTCCAATATCCTTATCAGCAGCCGTTAACTTTCCAACGAAAGTATCGGGTGGTTCATTTTCCTTTATTTTAAATATAAAAGTGGTATTTGTAAATTGTGGACTGTTATCATTTTCATCTAATACGTGTATTACTAATGGTACTTGAGAAGATCTGCCCGGTTTCCCTTGATCATACGCCATCATGGTCAATGAATAATAATCCTTCTCTTCTCTATCAAGGGCACTTTTAACGTAGAGATATCCATCCGGGAAAACGCCAAATTTTCCATCATTATTACCTTCAATTATAGAATAGGATATCCTTCCGTTTATTCCTAGATCGGCATCAGAAGCTGATATTGCAAAAAATCGTGTATTAACTAAAGTTGATTCCAGTAAAGATGTCTCATAAGACGTATGGTCAAATACTGGTGTATGGTCATTTATATCATCTATGATTACTGTTACTGAGTGTTTTGTAGCAAGAGCTGGTTTACCATTATCCGTAGCAGTCACTTCCATTATTAAAACTGTTCCTGGTTCATTGTCTATAGCTTTATTTAAATATATCACACCGGTTGTTGGAGATATACGAAAACTATTATCTGGATTATATGATAAGGTGTATGATATTGTCCTATTTGACCCAGAATCACGATCTGTAGCTCTAGCAAAGTAAATTTCTTGACCAACTGCCATATTTTCGGGAATGTGTATTTCTTCTTTTCCTTCGATAAAAATTGGATAATTATCATTCACATCTAATATATAAATATTTACAATAGCAAAACCGAAAGCTAAACCAGTTTTTGCCATAACTTTTAAATGATAAGTCATTTTTTCCTCTCGGTCGACATTCAATTCTGTCGTAATTGTACCACTTTTTTCATCTATTCTAAATATCCGATTTTGATCACCTTCAATTATATAATAAGATATAGAATCACTTATCATTCGTGATGTTATTTTGCCTACGAAACGGTCAATATGTGTTTTGCCTACACCTTCGTCTTCAGTTATCTTAAAACTATAACCATTAATATTTTCAAAGTCTAGATTTTTACTTTCAGTTTTCTTTATTATTTCTACTGTTGCATCTTCAGTAGCTCTTCTGTTACCTTTATCTTTACAAGATATTTTTAACAAGTATGATGCTTTAGACGCTTTCCGAAAATCTTTTTGTAGAAGTATATCACCAGACCAAGGATCGACATCAAACAAACCGTCACCACCGCTTTCGATTTTGTACGTAAGTTTAGCATTTTCTCCTTCATCTCGATCATAAGCTACTACCTGTAATATTTTAGACCCAATCGCTAAATCTTCACTGATAGTTTCAATGTATATTTGAGGATAAAATATGGGATCATTGTCGTTAACATCGAGAACTTTTAAAAATACTGTCGCTGACGAAGTTTGTGGTGGATAACCTTGATCTTTTGCCAAAACTTGGATTTCATAAAGGGATATTTTTTCTCTATCTAACTCAGTTATTGTACTTAATTGCCCAGTTATTGCATCCAACGCGAATGTATTGGGGTATTTTCTTTCTGTGCTAGTTGATAAATAATAAGAGACTGATCCATTTGTACCTTGATCATAATCCGACGCTGTCAGTATAAGAATTTCTTTGACAGGTTTAATATTTTCTAAAAGTGTAGCATTTATTTGACTTTGAGAAAATGATGGTGCCTCGTCATTTTCGTCTAAAACTGTTATTCTCAATCGCGTATATGCCCATTTTGGATTAGGTCCTCCATCTCTCGCTGATACATTCAATTCAATAGTTCCTTGAATTTCACGATCTAACACTGACTTTGTTGTTACTAATCCTGTTACATGATCAATTGTAAACCATTGCTGTTGGTTACCATCATGAAAATCATAGTAAATTTCGGCATTTACTCCTGTATCCTCATCGCTAGCTTTAATGCCTGCTACGTATGTACCAATAGGTGCGAGTTCACTTAAAATAGTTGAGTATTCAGATTTTTCGAACACAGGCTCATGATCATTAACGTCATTAACATGAATAACTAAAAAAGCTGTTGACGTTCGACGTGGTACCCCTCGGTCAGTAGCAACTACTGTTAAATTATATTTACTTATCTCCTCTCGATCCAGGATTCCATTGACGTGTACGATATAAACGCTACTAGAATTTTCTAAACGAAAATGATTCAGTTCGTTTCCTGCTATTATATTCACACTAGTTATACCGTTTAATCCAGCATCTAAATCAGTTACAGTAATTGCAGCTACCAAAGACCCATTCTTAGCATTTTCGTCCACGGTAGCTACACTCGCCGTAGGGGGCACGTACGTAAAAGTAATCACAGGGTCGTGATCATTGGCATCTATCAAGTTCACTGTAACATACGTCCGTGCATCTTGACGTGGTACTCCATGGTCTTTTGCTATAACTGTCAGTACACATGTCATATTACAAGTCGCATTGCCGCAATACTTAGGACAGTTTAATTTTTTTATTGTTGTTATAACACCAGATTCGGGATCAACTGCAAATTGTTTCTCGGTGTCTGTCACTTCGTAAGTTATTTTACTATTGTCTCCAAGATCGCTATCTGTAGCTGTTACTTTCAGTACAGTTGTTCCTGGGGGGACGCTCTCATTTAACGAAACCGAAAAATCACTTTGATCGAATATGGGAGGATTGTCATTAACATCTAATATAGTAACGTTCACTTGAAGAAATCCGTATTTCGACGGAGACCCTCCATCACGTGCGGATATATTAAGAACATAAAAGTCATTCGTTTCCCTATCAAGCTTTCCGGTAGTTTCTAAATGTAAATAAGAAGTTTGGCCGCTTGGATTCACAGTAACATTCAAACGAAATTTTCCTTCGTCATCACCGTCTACAATCCGATAGTCATTCGTGATGCCATTTTCCCCTAAATCCTTATCAGTCGCCGCATCTAACAATAACTTTGTACCCGGTGCCGCGCTCTCGGAAAAGGCGACTCCGATACTCGGTTCCGGGAATTCCGGATAATTATCATTTACGTCTGTGACTCGCAGCCTTACCTCGATTGGGTACGTCGGCTGGCTAGAGAGTGCGACAAACGCATAGCGATCGACACTTTCACGGTCCAAAACTACGTTTGTTTTTATTTCACCGGTCGTCGGATCGAGGACGAATTCCTTGGGCGGTTCGTTGAAGCGATAAGTGAATCCGGACTTGATGGGAATTTTCCCGACGACAGTTCCAACGGGTTGAGCTTCGGCGACTCGCAGATCGACGCCAGTGTCCGCGGCCCGCGACTGCATCTGTTCGGCGGCGGCGCCAGCGCCCGCGCCGGTAAACAGCGCCAGCGCGACTAGCACCACGTGCCACCGCCCCATCATTGTCACGATGATGAAAACATCGCAGGGCTGATTCTCTTCAGCAAGAGATACGCGCCTGAAGCGCTTTGTGTCCCTTTCGCACAGCTCGTACTCTCTCGTCTCAGGTATGCAACATGGCCGCGACGACTGGAACACGAATATCTCACGGAGAGCCTGCGCCTGCACCGTCACATTCGTGAGCACACGTGACACTAACACCACTGTCAAACTCACAACAATTCATACAACGTACGGATAAACACCGATCACTTGAGTACACTTAAACTTTTTCACTGAACCGTCCGGTGCATGAACACGGGCTTTTGAAAGTTTGTGTCACAGTTTCCGCGCGTCACGGTCGTCGTGCGGCTCGCGCGGTCTCCACGGTACTGGCGGGCGGAGGCTTCGCCGCCCCTCGGGCCCCGACACTCCCCGCAGCTTTTAAGCTCCGTGGCCGCGGGACAATAATGGTTAGATGATGGCCGCCGATCTACTATTTATCTTGCATAACTATTTATTTCTTAGTTATCAAACTTTATATTAAATTACATTTAAAAGAAAAATGATATTACTGACATTATTTTTTAAGTATATTTACAAGCAACAAACGTAAGCCTACGTAGTACTCAGGAATATTGTTATTTTAACTTGAATATTGAATAATAATATTATATTTAAAAAAATATGTTATTACTATTCATAAAGAAATGTGTTAAACTTTTGCTTTAATTATATGAGTAAAATGCGTAATCTAATATTATTGTGCATAATTTACACAAAAACCCAATTGAAACATTAAATTTTATCGTAAAATGAAACAAATGTTTTTTTAATGCGTGCGTTGCTGCATAACAACTAAATAAGTAAAAATAGCCCGTAGCGTTTGCACAACACCAACAGAAGATATCAACGACGTTTTTTGAAGTTTTTCGTTTAATTACAATAGTTTATTTAATGCTACAACAATTTTAATAATTACATTTTTCATTTTGAAAATTTTCTCATAGTCACATATAATTTTATGTAATTGTGACTATGAGAAACTATTTAATAAATGTTATTTATATTATTTATATTTTTATAGTGATTAGTGTAATTGATTAATGCGTGTGAGCTGGTCGAGTACTGGATCTTCTTCTCGGTGGAACGAGAGGGTTTACGGGCGCCGAGGCGAACCCGGGTCGGGTCGCGAGGGGATGACTCGGTAACGGGGTCCGCGTTTGCCCCAAATTTGCCTGATTAGGGCCTATGTGTCGTGTGGTGTCTTATGTGAGTAGTGGAATGGATGTGTTGTGCATGTGCATGTGTGATCCTCGTCCGGATTGCCGGACACGCAGACCCGAGTCCGCTGGACTACGGGGGTTGAGCTGGTTCAGCTGTGCGAAGTGGTGCGGTGTGACGTTTACTTTACGCCGCTAAAGTTACTTTACTTGATTATATTTTTAAAGAATAGGGGGCAAAGGAATAATGGAAGCCTTACTAATCGGCGACTACCGATGCCCATTAACAACCCCAAATGCAGATGCGTTGCCCTCGGCCTCATTATTATTACCAAGAACCTTTAGTAATAGCTGCTCGCCAGCTCGAAGCTGTCGCTCGCGTGATGACGACGCAATATTACAGCTATGATGTCGCGTTTCGTGAGGGTTGTAAGTTTCCAGTTGGCGGAGAGAGGAAGGGAGTGTCGCCCTCCCTTCCTCTCTCCGCCAACTCCTTTCGTCTTCATTACAATTATGCGAATGTCAACATGTGTTATTGGTCACCATGACTCCGTCTGGTCATTTGTCCCCTTATACATAAAAAACAATTGAAGGTATTATTTTTTACATCCCTCCACACAGTGGTATTCACATTAAATGAATTTTGTTACACATTATATTAATTACGCGCATGATTTCAAATAACTTTAGCAAAGCAGATTATATTTGAAAGAAGTGCATAATATTTTAACATACTTTTTTACAAAGCGCATAATTTGACATAGATCTGTTATATGTGCGGTCTCGTGACGATGTAGTTCCAATTCCAATAATATTTTTGGCCCGACCCGCCCAGGTGGAACATAATTACCCGTTATCATTACTATATAACGCGTTACCTAAAGACTATAGCCACATATACCATAGAACTTCAATATGTTGCTTCGGATGTCGCTAGACCTATGAAAGCTCAGGCTCGGAAAATATTTTTTTGACACAACAAGCTAATGCAAAAAATGATTAACAACATTTTTTATGAATAAATCTAAATAAAGAAGAATATATCTTATAGACGCTTGCTTGTCGTGGTAAACCAACTAACAAAATAATTATTAACTGTATATGGTTTTAATAAGTGGTAGGATCATACTGTATTCAATAATGCTGGCACGAGCGTGGAAGTACAACTCATTCACATGAAACCTTCGCTGTCGCGTTTTGTGCGGTTTGTGACAAGCCGCCGTCCCATTGAAGGGAAGGATGAAGGGAGGGCAGCGAATCTTTCATAGTTGTTTTCAGGAGCATACTTTATGTGTATTGTCACATAAATATTCCTATTCTTCTTAAAAATCTGCAGGATAATAAGGCAGATGTCTCAGGGCGTCGGTAGTCGTTAAAAGGCTCCGATTGCTCGTTTGCTCCCGTATACCCTTACTATTTCTTTTATTGTTCATATTTTTTTCCGATTAATAAATAAATTAAATAAATAATTTACCCTGGCTGACTTATCTGCTCTTTCATACAAGCGTCATCTGCCGACGAACATTATGTAACAAAATTATACGACGCAGGAAACCAAATTTCCTGTGAGACCTGAGAAGAATTGAATTGAAATTGCTATGCTCAGTAACATAGCAATAATAGAATTTCAATAAAAATATATTTAACTTCACAATTACCTATATAAACCAAAACTGCCGTAGTTATTATTGTTCCATCTAGACTTTTCATTCTTCCCTGGTCTTGACTGATTTGCTAGTGACTAGAATTCTACATATTTCGAGTAATATTCATTTAGCAAATAGACACGTGATCCTCTGCCATTATTTTTAAACGGGCATGGTCCACCGCACTTTCCACCACTGCTATTCCTGTGTCTCCAGAATCGCCAACTGCCACCGCGTGTGACCCTTTGATATGACCGGCAGAAACCCGAGGGAATGCTAAGAACTGCCTTGGGACGCGCAACGAATTTAATCAGAAGAATTCAGTAGGAGTAATAAATGTTTTTACTGTCTGCCATTGTGATTCTCCTCTAAATTAAACACTATGGCGAGCGCTATCATAATTAAAATCATGCCTTTTAATTGCGTGCCTAGTCCCTAAATCCCATCTGCAGACGAACTCTTGAGGCTTTGTATTGACGCTTTTAGTTCGCCACCTGATATCGCAGCTCTTTAAAATGGCGCACAGATGGAGCCTCCCGGTATGATACCAACGCTGAACTTTGGAAACTTTAAATCAATTCACCGATAGATGTCGTACTCCTAATGTGGACAGTCAAATACGAAACCATGTTTCATCTGTTTACGTAACGTGTAACTGAATTTCGAAATGTGTACCACAAAATTGTTTGTATATAAACAAACCAAACTTTGTCTTTAATTGTTCAATTGTGAGTTTCACGAACTAACATTTTTTATTCTCTCTTTACTATATAGATATACTTATTATAAAACACACTCCCACAACTCTGTCTGTGTGTGTTCGATTGTCTTAAAATCTACTGAACGGATTTTCATGCCATTTCACTAATGGATAGTATAGTCAACGAGGAAGGTTTTACAATCCGGCTCCAGTTATTCCCGTGCGAAGTGACGCATCGCAAGTGATTTTATAAAATACAAACACTAAAATATTCAATAAACGTACATACTTAATGACTTCAAGTTGGCACTATCAATAATACACTTATTTACGATTGGTTTGTGTTTTGTTTAGACAATTTCTTGATCAGTCAATCCATTAAGCTATTACTTTTGAATATTTGACGTGCTTGACGTCAGTGAGCGACTAAATTATTTAAAGACGTATTTGTATGGAACCTTTCTTCGCGGATAAAAATAGATTCGTTACTTACTATATTCTCTATTGGAACACTTGTTGCTGTAGCCGCTTGACGTCAAGGCCCCCTCCCAGTGCGGTGGCGTGAGGGGAGCCGCGCCTCCACTCCGGGTGGGGCGCATTGACGTAAAGCTACACTCATGAATGGAGACTCCTAACTTCGCTCCTGGCTCCCTGCTCCCTCATTGCATTTCACGTATTACGTCATTCTACATTTGCCTTGTTATATTTCGTTTTTACTACAATCAGGCATGTGACGTGACTATCTACGAGCAGTCGGTTTAAGATGGATGCATGTAGCAGCGCGTAGATAAGCTGTTTTCTAAAATTTACAACTACCGAAAAAGACGGATGACAATTATTGGAATGTACTAATTTTTTCTATAGTAATAATAAAACTCGCAAACATAGTGACTTAATATTATTCTTAATGTCAATTATCTACAATAACCACGCTGCATTGCAGACAAATTAGGCGGTAAGCTAAACGCTACAGTTAACGTGGAAGTTCCTGTCCTATATAAGTAAGAGTTATAGTATGAGGTGTTGCCATGCCGCACTGCAGTAGAAATGGGGCCTGCACGACCGGAGATGTACCTCTCGCTCACATGATACCGCCATAAAGGGATATCTTCAGTGTCGCGTTTCGTGCAGATTATGAGTAGCCGGCGGCTCATTGGAGGGGAGGAAAGGAAGGCAACGCATCGGTATAGTAATTGTGCAGATGCTCATGGAGGCTAGCGGTCGCAGAGGCACCGATTTCTTGTTTGCCTCCCTGTACTAAAGAAAAAGTCAATAGATTACTTAATTGGAATACGGTAGAAGCGTCTCCACTAAGCTACTTCATCAGTCATGCTAGCTCCACTTCTTCACGAGCTGCAGCGTAAATATTCTTCGAAAGAGGGGAGAGGAAATCCGGTCATCTAGGCCTCGATTATAATAGTTTAAACTAGCTATTTTAACTATGTGGATACATCTCTCTGATCTGTGGGAGAGTGTCCTGCCATCGCACCCTAATCACAATAATGTCGTCCTAACCGAATTTCGACTACGGCGGTTATCTCTATATAGACTAGCCAATTGCACAGGACGTATAATGCACAAGTGTATGCGCTGGTACAAGTGCACTCTGTATCATATTCCTATTCCGATGGGACGGCGATCCGACTCGGCCGGAGGGAAATTAGACGCAGGATCGACTGATTAATATGCTCTCTGAGGCACGGCACTGTCATGCAACCAACTTTCCGACATAGGACTGGTAATAGAAATTGAAAAAGATAACCATAAACTAACCAAGTCTCGTTGCCCGATAAGTATTTGAGTTTCCTTTGAAGATGCATTCACTTTTACTACAATCATTCCGTTTGTCGCAAAATCAACCCCTTGTCGTATCTCGCCTTAAATATGGTCTCAGCTAGTATCCGAATACCGGGAGTCTACATATCGAGTATCGGTTAATTCGGCGGGCACTTGGAAGTGCACACTAAATTAACGCCATTAGCTGGGTGCGATCAGTAGGACGCAGCAATACATAATGCCAATGCATCTGTTGCAACTGTACAAGGCGGAGGTCCGTCCGCATATGGAGTCTCAACTTTGGACCGGGGCCCCTAAATATCGGCTCGGAAATAAATGCTAATTTTTTTGACTATTGTGGATGTGGGCGACATAGGAGTAGCAGCGGTAGAAACGTGTGATTGGCCAAGCCTACTGAAGCATGGTATCAGTTAATAGTAATATAAAGCTGAAGAGTTTGTTTGCTTATGTCTCAAGAACTGCTGGCCCGAATTGAAAAAATATTATTATGTTGAATACTCTATTCACCAAGGAAGGCTATAAACTACACACCATGACGCTAATAGGACTGGAATTACGCGGGTAAACCGCAGGGCAATGCTTGTTATAATATAAAAGAAAAAGCCGCTGTATAGGTACCCTCACAGGCGAGCAACTAAATACATAAAACTAATAATAAAACAAATTATATATAAACAACGTTATAGAATCTCGTCCGTACCGAGACGCCCACATAAATTCTAACCTTCTAAGTACTGTTTGGCGTGACAAGTACTATTCTATGTAATAGCGTAACGTAGCTATGGGGGATCTGGTCAAGGGCAGGGTTTGGACATTTCCTGGTGTGGTGCGCCTGTGCGTGAACGTGGGTAGTTACTTTTTGTATAGGGGACCGACAAGTCTCACCGGTCGAAGTGACTATCCACACCTATAAACAACCGCGTTAAGTTATGTAAGGATTGTACTCTTTCCTTCTCCTTCTCAATGGACCAACGGAACCACACGAAACGGCGGTCCTAAAATTCGCTGTTAGAGATTTCAGCCCTAACCTGCGCCGAGGACTCGTCTTTTTGTGAGGCATTCTTATATGTGGTTATGTTCAATTGTTTTATTTTATTCTCTTGAACTTGTATTCTACTACACAAAAAAAAGCAAATCTTGTTTTTGAATAAGTTGAATGTAAGATTTTTTTTGTGTGTAAGTTTAATAATCATGCTTTTCCTTTTTTTGTCTCTTTTTGTATCTTTTTTTGTGTGTAAACATTAATATTCATGTGTAGCATGTTTTATATGTAGAGTTTATTATTATTATTAAACGAGACATTCCTGCTATTTTCATGTGATATCGTTTGACCCTCACCTCCCGGTCGTGCCGGCCGAATCGACTGCACGGAGCACGCTTGACCATTAGAACCCGACTGCACGTCTGTTACGCAATACTATTATGGTCCCTATTCTCCCATCGAGCTGTATTGGTATTTAATGAAGCGATGTGTAACCGCTGCGTGGGTGGTTCACTCAGTTATCTTTACCATATGGAAGGGTGAGGTAGGATTATGTAAGCGGTCGTGTCATTGCTGCGTTGCCGACCCAACTATCGGCACGGCTGACGGACATGGATGGCATGATACTGGTGTCAAATGGGTGACTGTCGTTTTTCTTTCAACTTTTGATAGTTAATTGGCTCTATGGAGGACGGAGTGATAAAGGAGAACACATATGAGTTTCTCTAACACCATTAGGGAACTGAATAGCCGTGTAGTTGATGGGCATATGTATGTAAAAAAAAAGACTCTGGCTGCTCGTTTGCTCTCATATATTATAAAACGGTCCGGTCACACAGGTTCCTACTATTGTCAGTTATTGTTATTAAGTCAGATTGGAAAATTTCTATATGACACTTTTCGCTTAGAAGTGTGCTTGTGAATCGCTTAAGTATTGACGATACAATGGACGCTATAATAACCTGTAAAACCGGCGCTAAGTGTTATTAATATTGTTCGTTCACCAACTTCGACAACAAACACATAAACTGGATGAAATAGTTGTTTGTTGGAGATACGTTTCTAGGATTGCTCTTAAAGAAAGTCCACCCCATACTCTGAGTCACGATTAGAGAGCGAAGTTCACAAGTCACAGACCGTTGAAGGCGAAGTAAGACTATAATGCTGCATTGCGGCCGAATTGGACCGGCGCGACTGGGGAATACCTTCCGCTCATATATTGATGACCGACTGGCGCAGTGGTAAATTAGCTCGTATTAGTAACTTGTGCATGTTGCACCAGAAGTCGCGGGTTTCAATCCCGCCCAGGTCATGGATATTTCTATGTATTATGTATGTTACATATATGCGTTTCTATAATAGAAATCTTAAATATGTAAAATTTCTTAAATTTATAAAAAATATCAAATATATTTCCGTTGTCCAGTAACACTAATATAAGTCTTTGAGGTACTTGGTACATTGCTTTCACAGATATCCCCACCATGGTTCAAGACTTGTCGTGGCGGTGGGGCTCAGTAGCCGGGGCAAGGGGCGAGGTTGGCAACCTCACCCCATTACACTGTCCCAAAGTCGGTGGGGTTGTCCTGTTGTGCGGGACAACCCCATCTGTGGAGGTGGTGTCGGTCTCTTAAGGGGCTGACTTGCCGTCGAGGTGTCCTGATGATTTGTTGTTCCGAGTTCCACCTCATCGAAGGCGGCACTGGTGGCACTCGCGGTGGTTTTTGTGGGTATTCAGCACTATATAATGGACACACACACCACTGGACCCCACCCAGGGCCAGTAAAGGCGCGTAAATGCATTTCCCCGCGTCAACAAAAAAAAAATTTCTCACAGATATGAAACAAAATGATAGCTTAGCCGTAGTGTCTCATAGTTTCTGATAGAACATCGGGGGTGGGACAGAAGGGGAGCAACTCGTATGTTTAACAATCATGGGGATTTTTATGTATATCTATATAAACGATATTGAACAAACAGCTAAGACTACTCGTTTGCTCTTTTAAACTATAAAAAGTAACATGTGTTCACAGCATTTACGGCTAAAACGTCATTGTCATTTTTGACAACCAATGTCACTGTCAAAGACGACAATGACATTCTCATTGCTTATCTGTCGGTATTGGCTATCGGTGTGCGCGCGCGCCGCAAATAATCACTTTCTTCATTTCTTACAAACGCACCAAGGGAAGTATAATTTGAAAAAAAAATTGGGCGAATCAAAGTCTATTAAGTTTATTAAGTAAAGTATAGTGATCTGCTGGGGATTCGACAGACCAATCCGAACAAATATTGGAAACTCATAATCTAGATTACACGTTTTTTGTGCGAGATATTAGCGGAATATCGATAAACTCCTATCGGTGTACCTTGTTACTGACGTCCGGGATGTTTTTATATCTGTAGCTTACGTTATACTCGAGATTAGATTGACGATTAATCGATAATTTAGGAAAGGTTTTCAGTATTGTTAACGGGCTGAAGAAAATAATTGTCAAAGGTAATGCGATTGCTGTATTGCAAATGAATCGGTATCGATTATACGGATTCGCGATTATCCGGACTACTAGCGCCGGTGAAATAACTTTATACTTTGATGTTATGCATGCAATGCTGATATATCCCAACTTGCGCAATATATTATTTTCTACCTCACGCGTTTAATTATTGGGTAACCGAGAAATAAACAATTGATGTGAGGACATCAAATGACAATTCCTTCCTATCAATGATGATGATGATGATGATGATGATGATGATGAGGATGAGGATGATGATGATGATGATGATGATGAGGATGATGATGATGATGATGAGGATGAGGATGATGATGATGAAGATGATAAAGATGATGATGATGATGAGGAGGATGAGGATGAGGATGATGATGATGAGGAGGATGATGATGATGATGATGATGATGAGGATGTGGATGAGGAGGATGATGATGAGGATGATGATGATGATGATGATGAGGATGATGATGATGATGATGATGAGGATGAGGATGATGATGATGAATATGATAAAGATGATGATGATGATGATGATGAGGATGAGGATGAGGATGATGATGATGATGGTGATGAGGATGATGATGATGATGATGAAGATGATGATGATGATGAGGATGAAGATGAGGGTGATGATGAGGATGATGAGGATGAGGATGATGATGATGATGATGATGATGATGATGATGATGTTGACTCACAAATCGGACGAAACGCGACATCATGGCTATCCCTTTACGGCGGTGTCATGTGAGCGAGTGGTACCTCCCCGGTCGTGCCGGCTCAATACCGCTACAATGCAGCATAGCACTACCTCTTGTTAAGATTTGTTCATCCTGTTAACACAGTACCCACTGAAATTCGCAACGGCCAATTATATAAAAAAACGGCTTCGTTATTCATGAAAGCCTTGTAAATTTCCATCGCACAAGTTCCCGCCCCCACTTTCTTACGTAAACGTTCAATGAGAACCTTTTCACAACACATTTCCAATTAAAATTTCACAAATCGATATTCTGTTACGCTGCATGGTGGAATGCTAATTAATTGAACTGAACTGGATTTTTCATTATTTTTCTATCGTATGGGGGTCGTGTCCCCTACATTATAGAAAAATAAGCATTCCACACATTATCGTGTCTTCCTCACACTCAAAGGCCAACGGAAACTCAGAGATCAAACGAAGGTGCTAGACTACACTATATACTAGCTAGCCACCTATCTATGTACGCAGACCAAAAACACAGAAAGTTAAAAAATGGAAGCCTTATATGATCATTTTATTGTCCGTCTGTCTGTCTGCCTGTTTGTATATCTGTGAGGAGCTTATTTTCGGGGACGCCTGGAAGGATCACATACCTTCCGTTGGTACGGACCCAAGGCGTGCGCGTCCGACTTACGAATGCTCGGTTTTTTATAGTTTCTAGGTACCTGTGCGGTAGTAATACGAACTGAAACTATAAATGTTTGCAACTTGATATTTTATATTATTTGTTATGTTCTCTTTCTTCTTCTCGCTCTCTCTCTCGCTCTATCTCTCTTTTATAGATTGAGGGGGCAAATAAGCAGTTTGGGTCTTTGGTATCATCAGCTGCCCTTCTCTGCTCTTGTGGGCCAAAAGAAACTCACAAGTGGCATGAAACGCGACAGCATACCTTGACAGCTTTACACTTAGCGGTTTATGTGAGTAGTCAGCTGCAATACAGTATGGCACTACCTCTTGCTCTCTACCTCCCCTTTTTAAACCGTCCCTCCATTCGCCACGTCTCTGTTCGTTACACCTTATGTTGTCGTTGTTCGGTATACCTTACTTTGTCATAAAGAAAGTCGTGCAAAAAAATAGGCTCACTTAAAACAAAATTTAATTACAAACTGCAAACACCAGCGCTGCGCGGTCCCTTGGCCAATTACGAAACTTTGCTATCACAAAATGACAGGTTTTTTATATTTAAATCTTTATGAAACGATCTAAGCCACGCGGTATGAAAAGTCTCATCTGCTATTACAAACACTCATATCAGGATGCATATCTCCCATCTGTGGGAGAGAGAGGTGTCGCTCTCTCAAAGCTAGTCACGTCAACCGACGAGCGCCTACAGCAATCTGGATCAGGAGAAAAGGTGTGATATATACGAGATACCCCCAATGGACCACCGGCTACTCGCAAACCACACGAAACGCGACAAGGACGCTGTCATTTTAAGGCGGTATTATGTGAGCGAGAGGTACCTCCCCGGTCGTACCGGCGCAATGCCGACATAGGAGGAGGTCGTACATGGCGCGACCTCCTCCTATACAGCATGGCACTACCTCTTCCAAAAATTTGTCCCTTTATTTCTGAGTCACGTTCGTTGTAATAAACTCCATTGACGTGTCAGGGCATAAGCAGCGTTTTTTATTTACAGCCTTCACTAAACCTTACTGCTACACTTAAACGAACTTGATTCAGGAATCATGATTGTTCTTAAGGAGCAAACTCCTGTTGTGTTGGCGTCTATAACCCGACACTTTTTAATGCCAACGGGCGGTCGGATCGTGTGACAAGCCGATTCTCAAAGACATTGGCTTCATCGTAGGCCTGCATCCCAGGCCCCTTTACTCAGTAGGCCCTGTTGGGTCATACAACCATACACCCAGAGCCATCACTTCACACCGATAATAAGAGACATCACTATTTGTAGTATTCTTTTTTTGATATAAGCGGGTAAAGGAATTTGAGCCTCTTGACAACTACCGTCCGTAGACATGCACATAACCTTTAGTGTAAACTGGTCGCACCACTACCTGCCTCCTCCAATCAGAACAGGAAGCTCACAAACTGCACAGCATAGTTTTAGCACTTTACTATCTCTTTCAAGTAAGTGGTGTCTACTCGTCTTTTAGTTAGAGGCAGTGCCATGTTGCATTGGAACCTCTCGATCACATAACACCTGCGTAACAATTTTGTGAATGTTATTGACTGCTCGTCCTCCCCCCCCCCCTCTCTCTCTCATTTTATATACAAAAACATCTCTTACAACCATAACATAGTAAGTTATAGTTACACTTCTAAAAATGTCCAATGCTGGCTATTAATGCTAATCCAAAAAAGTGTCGCAGATACAATAAAATACCTAGGCGTTAACAGCGAGAAAAGTGTTGAAAATGCGGAAAATCGCGGAAAAGTGCACATCATAATGTGGCATCGGCGTCGACGGCGGGGCGCCGCCGGGTCGTCGACCCCGTGTTTGTTACATCCGCGAAATGCACTTCGATTGATCGAAACGTTTTCAGTTCCTACCCTCTCCCGACCTGCCCCATGTGACACACTTTCCAAGTGCACCATGAGCTCAATGGAATATAAAGATTTGATCTCGGGAGAGAGTACATGTTAGCGAAGATATCACTGCACTGCGTAAGTACCTGTACCACAGGAAGTTTTACATTAATCACAATGAAGAACTGCAGTGTGCAATAAAGTATACACATATTACTAGCTCGATCATGGAATAAAATGTAGGTTTATGTTCCTCAATATTTGTAATCTAGTCGTGCTATAAATGTTGTAAAAGAGAAAAAAAGAGTAGTCTTCAGCTTTGATCAAGTCCGAAATGTTCGTTTTAACCAAGATTGGGTCGAGCTTTATGATCTGTTAATGCCGGAAGGATCATACGTGGTTATTGAACATAGTGTTATTAAGGGGCTTGACTACCTTCTCAAGAATGTTATCACGCTACGCTTGTCCCGACGTTTAGACACGCGTTTCACAAAAATATGCCTCTATCATTACTTTATAGCTGACACCCCACCAAACCATCATTGTAGACGAATAATGGCCACGTTGCACTAATTGGGAAGCTTACTTAGAGCTTTAAACATTAATATGGTCAATTCGTTTGTCGAATGATCAATTGTAAAAAAAATTGCACCCGTAAACAATTTTTTTCTGTGACTTCTTTGCCTACCCCTTCAGTTGTTCCGATTTTACTATCCTATTCATCTTTGATTTATCAGTAATAAATTACCAGACCATCACCTCTTATAGGCTGCAAGTCCTGAGTTATCTCTTAAAATACGCAACATGTTTCCAGGCGCTACTCATATCTTCATTTCATGAGATAAAATCTTTTGCTTTCGGTCAGGATTCCTTCCAATTCTTTCGCTTACTGCTTTGACCACCTTTTTCATACGAACACTACGTGGACGGCCAGATCTTTCTCTGTCGCAAACAGAGGAAGTCTCATTGTACCTACTAATAGCCAGGTCCACATACACTTGACTAATACCAAGTGTATGGAGAGTTTTAAAAATCGCATTTGGCTCCATACAAACTTTGTGTAATGCAATCACTATGACTCTGTTCTCTTTATCGCCCCACTTCATTTTAATATCTCAAGGTATTGTGTAACGTTTTGGCGCCAAAGACAGAATACACAAAGAACAATCGTATAAAAATGACACAAATTCATGTGCATATTTATATTTTTCCATTTTTAATTGAAACAATACTTATGGCCAGACTAAGTATATATGTGCCAAATTTCACCCAAATCCATTCAGGAGCTTTAGCGCCAAATACAATTTCACATTTATAATATGAAAAAAATAAAGACAATTCGTATTTTGCCATGCATGTTGCGCCAGAGATCGCGGGTTCGAATCCCACCCATGTTGTGACTATTATGTATTCCCATAATAAAAATATTAATTAGGTAAAATTTCTTAAATATAATATTGATGTCTTAAGTTTACGCGAATGTTACTCATTATAATAAAACTACTTTTACGGATTTTCTACCAGGGCTGCTCCAAAGCTTCTGAAACGTCGGGCTAGTTAAAAATAAATAAATAAACCGATAACTACTTTTCAGATCCACACTTTTTAGTATTGTTGAAACTACAAGCATATCGCCGTACAAAACGTGTTTCAGTTTTCAGTTCCAGTGATTTTGTGCGATGCACAACGTAAAAGAGCTGGCACTTTATCGTGAAATAAAGTCCCTATTTCTGAAAAGGGTTGCGTCACTGCAGCTGTTTACAGAGGAACAACAGAAACAAAATACTATACAATGTACACAATGTACATTGGAGATGTTTCTACTGAGTCTGAACAGACCTCTGGTCACCATGAGGTTGCTTCCTTGCGCTGTGAAATAATAAAATAATATTAAAGAAAACCATTGCAAATTGTCAAACAAAGCAATAGAGAAAAAAATCTTGTTTTCGGACCTGAACTGGAGAAGTAAAGAGAAGACCAATCACCGGAGTGCTCGCCGAGCGATGAGACTTGTTTTGGCTTGAAGCCAAAAGGAAGAACCGGACTGACCTGCCTCTCGCGAAGATGGGAGGGATGCATCTCGAAATGAGACTGCTCGTATTAGCTAATTTCACTGTTATTTACATAGCTCTCTAGTCAGATATGTAGCGGAGGGATTTGCTTGTAATTTAAATTTAAAATTGCTTATTTAACGACGTCCTTGACCATAAAAACTTCAAAACATATCTAATTTTATTTAATGACCTTTTAAATGTATGAAACGCTTCTGAACGTTGATATTAAATTCTAGACAATGTAAAATACTACATAATATAGTGTGGCACTGTTAAGCGTAACAGGACTCGTTCTGTAGTTCATTCAAAGTGGTACATGTTAGGCAGCAGACTGGCCAATGTTGGTGTGACCAGTGAGTAGTTTTATTTTACAAGACACTTGGACGTAGAAACTTTTACATTATAATCTGTCTAGGCAATTTAGACGAAATTTTATAATATTTACGAAACAAATACACCCGTAACTAATTTGGACATGACATGCGCGCCGTCTCGTCGCCCCCTCGCCCCCTCGCCCGCTCGCTGTCAGTTTCAGTTTATTTTTTATTTACATCGATCCCCTTGCGTGGGCTCACAGGGAAGTGTGGGTGTAAAGTGTAAAGTTCGAATTCCGACCGGAGGCAGGAAATGTAAGTAGTGCCAATAAAGTGTACAAAATTTCCTCGGAGCAGTCGATGACCTTTGTGACAACCGGCGTTATGCAGAGGTGCTGACCACCCTTGCCACGTCCCCGTCAATAGGCCAAGACATTCACTGCACGATGTTACGTGATCGCGACTAGCTTTTTTCCACGTCATTACTTTACCAGATCAAATTTTGATCAGTAAGTAAGGAGCGTGCCATAGCAGTAGCAGTGTCACGCGCATCCACTGCAGTAGATGCTACATGGGCTGGGTCGGAGTCCGTCCAGTATTCTCATTGCCCTCCGGGGAACGTATTCCGTATTTAGTTCCAAGGGCTTTATATTTTGACTTTTCGTGGCCTTGCCTTAACTGGTGGAGGCTGGGCCATGCGGCATGGCTCGTATATACAAACAGGCTCCGATAGCCTTGAACCTTGTTTATTATAGCCACCCTGCTAAATAAATATATGCAAATGTATCCCACGAGAGAGGACGGCGCAAACAACATGATTTTGTTATTGTCTATATTAACATTGACGAGGATACGGATGTGACGTCACTGTCGTGACTCAAGGCTGCGTTATCGCGGACACTTTACTTCTGTCTTCTCAGTAAGAGTGACAGAGACTGCGCGGGCGGGTGTAGCGGGAGGGGGTGCGTATATAAAGGCAGCACTGGAACCTTGAACCTTGTTTATAATAGCCACCCTTCTAATTAATTGTATGTAAATGTTTCCATTAGAGAGGACAGCGCAAACTATGTTTAGTCCACAGCTGTCACTCGCCAATGCCTCTATATTCACATTATTTTGATATGGAGGTAATCCCAAGCTGCATTACAGCGGAACTGGGCCGGCACGCCCGGGGATATCTCCCCTCCTTTAGCTAACACGATACCGCCGTAAAGTGACTACGCTGTTTCGTGTGGTTTGAGAGCAGCAAGCGGAGCCTACTCAATGCAAATAAACAAACATACAATCAAATGTTTCCTCTTTATAGTATTAGTATATATATCTACATATATAGATTTACTCACTAGCAGTCCGTCTCGGCTTCGCATGGATATTTCACGAAATATGGCAGAAATATGGATTTACAAAAATATAAAAATCATAAATTCTTGGTAATGATGTTTCTATAGCGTCGTATACAATTAAATTTATGTCAGAACAGCTGCTTGTCAATCATTTCTGCAGCCAGATCTACTTTCGTTTTTTTTTCTCAATTTTGGTTACATTATCGAAGTTTCACAGTGAGCAAAACGTTTTATGGAATGTTATATAACCTATGTTCATAACAAATAATGTAGGATTCTCATGATAAAAGAATTTTTAAAATCGATCTTGTAGCTTCGGAGCCTATTCTATATCTATAAGTAACAAACATATGTTAGATTTAATGTGATATTGCGCAAGTAATTGATATACATTTCAGAGACGGATAATCATAATATTAGCAGGTGTGCGTAGGTTTGCGTAGGTGTGCGTAGGTGTAGCATAGCGAAATACACGCCCGAGTATTGTGAGCAGTAGCACGATAATGCGTTTCGAGGAAATTTTCCTTCAGGCGGTACATGGAAGCGATAATTGTAAGTAATGTTCGTGGAAAGTCCGTGGAAAATGAATTAAACATTAATAAGTGTCAGGTTACTTGTTAAGAATATTGTGGGGTTTTTTATGCCACAGTGGACAAGGATCAGACTTGATGTACGGTTAGTGCTGAATATTAAGTTCACTAGGCTGAATGTTGCCAGCTCTATTTACCCGACTGCGTCGGATGGAGGATTAGCGAGGGGAGTTTCTTCCTACCATTTTCTTCCGATTAAATTCGTCGCGGGTCTCGAGATAGTTTTAACTTTTTCCTCTCGGGCTCCCTGCGATCATATCAATGGATTCATAGCGCTGGTGGTCCGGGCGACACACGAGTAGGAGTGGCGGGAATAAGTGGTGGGCCAAGCCCGTTTAAAAGGAGGGTGATGCTTCACGTGTGTATGTATGTATTCTATGCGCTCTGCCACAGCCTGAATAACTTGACGGTTCACGTTTCAGCTGTTGTTAGATTCGTGTTGATTGTCACTGGGTACAATAAAATATGTTTTGAGTAGTCGGGTTTTATGTTTTTTTCAATTACTTGTTAGATTGTTATATTAATCACTGCCTCTCGACTGTGTTTGTTACTCTGAGTTTGAAATTGAAAAATTGATATTGTCCTAGCTTGTTTTTTATGTCTTGTGCAGCATGTACCTTTTCTTTTTTTTGATGACACGGGGAAACGCATTTACGCGCCATTCACTGGCCCTGGGTGGGGTCCAGTGGTGTGTGGGACTCGCGACACATGTTAGTGCAGAATGCCCACAAAAACCACCCCGAGTGCCAGCAGTGCCGCCCTTGGTGTGGTGCCCCGGAACAACAAATCGTCAGGGCACCTCGACGGCTAATCAGCCCCCTAAGGGACCGGTCCCTCCACCTCCACAGATGGGGTCGCCCCGCACTACAGGACAAACTCACCGGCTTGAAACAGTGCAATGGGGCGAGGTTCCCATCCTCGCCCCTTGCCCCGCGCGCAAAAGCACATCCGCCTGTTGCTCTTTGGTCCTCTCTTCTTATAAGAGGGGTACCGAGACCGCTTCCTCATCCTGATTTTTCGCCCCCTCTTCTTATAAGAGGGGTGCAAAGATTCCCCTCGGTTCAATAGCCTTCGCTTGGGTTCACCCCAGGATACCAAGCCCCACCGCCACGACAAGGCTTGAACCATGGTGGGGTGCAGCATGTTCCTGTACAATTAAATATATTGTTTTACATATAAAATTCTCGTGTGTCAATGTTACTTTCCTTACTCCTCCGAAAGGGCATTAACTGTTTTTACCAAATTTTTTAAATGTTTACACATTACAATGACCATAAAATAAATTTTTGACAGAACAACGTCTATCGGGGCAGCTAGTTACTGCATGTATATTATAGTATAGGAGGGGGGCAACCGACACCCGTAGACCCGCGCCGTCGTCATGCACATGTGTTGCCCTGCGTTCCACCTTCCTTCAACTCCCCACCGGCTACTCACAAACACACGAAATGTCACAGCGTAGCTGTCACTTTACAGGGGTGTCATGTGAGCGTGAGGTATCTCCCCGGTCGTGCCGGACATATTCGGCTGCAATACAGCATGGCACCTCTTGCAAAACTTTACAATAAAACTCCTCATATTGTTTTCACAGCAATCGTAACTCAAGTAATAAGCTCCTAAATATTGTAATAAAACATAAGACCCTCCACATAAAGACTGCTAGGTAAATGGATATTACTTTGTTCAAAGCCAGCCAATTGATTAGAAAATTGGAAGTAAATATCAATTATTTTTCCCATCTACTAAAGTATCGGAAAATTATAATCTTATGCATCGTTACTATTTATCTATGCGTGATCTGTGGGGATAATAATTGTTAACATAATAGACTCCCTGTAAAACGCGTATGCTTCGGACCACACGTCTCAAGTGAAATTTCATACCAGCTTAAATGTATTTCAATCAATGGCGACCAAGTATGGTCCTTCCGGCAGGAGTCGAGACCAGATCATGAAGCATCATCCACCCAACCTCGGTTAAAACTAACGTTCCGGATCACAGCCGAAGACTACACTTCTTCTAGTCCCGACCTTAATCCGCAGGATTATGATCTATTTTCAGTTTTAGAAAATAGAATACAGTTTGCTCCAAACGCCGTGATAACTTGGAGTCCCTGAAACAATCCATACGATTGGCAGTGAAAAACTTCGCAATGAAAAGAGTGCGTGCTTCTATTGATAACTGGCCTCAACGTATAAACTACTCAATATACTGCTGCCAATGGAGACCAATATGAATAAGCTTTTACATTTTTAATGTTTTATATTTTCATATTAAACTAACACACTGTAAAAGTAATAAATGTTATTTTCATTAAATTTTTTTTTTCTTTGTTATAACGTTTATGGCGAGACTAGGTACTATGTCCTGCGCCTATGTCCTGTGGCTCTTAATGGGGAGTGCTGCCGTATCCAAAGATCGGCTAGGACGATATTATTATCAAACTCCAATTAAGGAGGCATTACTTTCTGACACTAGCTGTGTACCGCCGTTTCACCTCCGTAAAATATTTGCTAAGCGAACCATTTTTTTCGAAATTAAAATAGATTTTATGTTATTCCTGGTACCTGTTTACATCTGTGCCAAAATTCCATTCAGTAGTTTTTGCGGAGAAGTTTAACAAAAATACAGAAAAATCTTCGTTTTTATAATATTATTATGCCCCGCAACTTAACACGCACAATATCTATTCAATCGATTCACTTTTTCTTTCGCGGTAGCAAGTAGTTTTCATATTATTCTATATTCTCTACTCTACTGTTGCTTCATAAAATAATGCAACAAGTAATAATACATATAAAAGGGCTAGTTGAAAATAGTAGTTTTATTGTAGTAAGCAACATTCGCGTAAAGTTAAGACATCCAACACATACAAAGAATACATTTATAACATTCGTAGGATTAGGCTATTCCTCTCTGCCAATAAGGATTTAAGGCCGTTGACAGATTCTAGTCTATTGAACCTGATTTACTCTGCATATAGGTGAAATGTTATAACTGTCTGGTGCTAGGGGTGACTTCAAACTAAAACAAAAGATATTATTGGAAACAACTTATCAGTATGATATATATCAGTACGTAGGTGGTTTTGTATAGAATTTCCACGTCCTCCCTATATTGGTCCATAAATATGTATAGATAATTTAATAATGAAATATCATAGAATTATATAAACTCGCTCTCTTTCTCTCTCTCTCTCTCTCTCTCTCTCTCTCTCTCGCTCCTTCCCTCTCTCCCTCTGTGTAGTAAAATTTCTAGACTATATTTCATTCATATACCTTTATAATTTGTTGATTGAAAAATGTCACTTCTTGATGAAAATTTGTGTTAGGACTGGAATAAATAAATAAACTGTATATACTTTTACTACAATTAATTTATTTTTTCAATTTACATTTACGACCGGTTTCGACTTATCATCATCAGGGAAACAAATTTCATGTAAGAATGTAGTATTGACGCGGTTTATGTTTTTAATCATATATGTGAGTCTAATCATTCAAATATGGTCAGTAAAGAACTAAAAAATAATTACTTATTGTGAAATACCATAATTGTACAAGATCAAAATAACTGTAGTATTTTATAGTTGATGAAACCGTAATTTGGTTTTTAACATAGCAATTGAGGACAGAAGCGGTTTTTATTCTTTGATGTGTGGTACTTGTGGAGGAGTTTATATCGGCCAAACAAGAAATTGAAAACTAGAATAAAAGAACATGCATCGGCTTGGAGAAATAAAACTCAAACATCTACATTTGCGAAACATTTAAATGGCAACAGTCACGTATTCGACAAAAATGTTAAAATCTTACATGTAACACGGTAAGGTAAAAAAATTAACGCTTTGGAATCTCTAGAAATCAAGCGTTTTAAGAGATTTGAAGATCTTTAAAGCGATCAGGAGTGTTTAACACGCTCCTGTTTGATAGAAAATTATATTTAAAATCTAATATGTTGACATAAATGTAATATGTTGACATAAATCTAATATGTTGACATAAATCTAATATGTTGACATAAATCTAATATGTTGACATAAATCTAACATGACGACATAAATCTAATATGTTGACATAAATCCTATATTTAATTAAAATTTTTAATGA
>JAFELO010000552.1:452949-469434 GCA_017140195.1 Eumaeus atala | reverse complement strand
AAATTATGGTCTCATCATTTATAAAATATTTCAGTTATTCAGATCATGTGTATTTCATAATAAGTAATTAATTTACGTTTTATACTGACCATACTTGATAATAATTTGACTCACAGATAATGATGAAAACATAAATTGCGTCAACACACTTAAACCGTTAATTGTAGACAGTTTTTTGTTGAAATATCTTCTTACAAAAATATTTGTTTACCTGATGATGATAAGTCGAAACCAGGTCGTAAATGATCTCTGAAAAATAGATTAATTGTGGAAAAAGCATATAGACATTATTTATTTATTCAAGTGTTTATTATTTGCAGATTAAAAATAACTAGTGATCGCCCAAGGATCAGAACTTGATTATAAGAATTAAAAAAATTGTTCGATATCGAATACAGCTTGACCATTTTATAGATATATAATAAAATTAAATGATTTACGTCATAATATGTTGCACAGTGTCACTGATTGTGTATTACAGAAGTTTTAACATTGTGTACATACCGTAAAGTGATTAACGTTCTATTTAGTTAAAAAATTAAAATCTCTTGCATATTATATAAAAAAATATTCTTCTACAGTCCAGAATGTTTATATTTTCATAACATAAACTCCGCGCATTATTGCACGAAGGGGTCAAAAATTTATCGTTTTCACGTATTAATGTACAGGATGTACCTATTGTTATTGGTTTTCGCGGGCTATTATCCAGTCACGGTCTTGCCTCGCCTTGTTACACTAGTTAATGAATGTCGTGACATGGCTTGGCCCGCCACTTGTTGCAGTCCCGATATGATATAGTAATTAAATTATCTATTATAAACATTCTCATATCGGGATGCGTCTCTCACATCTCAGGGGGACGGTCCCTCTTTTGACCCCAAACTCGTCGCCCGTCGAGCACTCATAGCAATTCAGTGAAGCTGTACTGGCTTTCACTTCGCTTCCACAGCATAACTTCAAGTCGAGAAAGAAAAATAAATAAATAATACAACCAGGTCAGAAGAGGATACCACCAGATGGAGTCACCTGTCACACGCCGCAGAACCGGCAATGATCATATCTATGTGTTCTTTTTATCTTTCTTCATAACTCTCTTCGTACTAACATGCCGCTTGTGTGTAGTACCGACAAGGCAGCAATGCATGGATCGCGATACGTGACGCTCAGTTTCCTCTGCCATTACGGAACTGGCGTGAAGAGGTGTTGTAGTTGTTTTTAAGTTTTGTTTACTTCGAATATAAATATATCCCTTTCTTATAGCATAAGGGGACAAATGAGATATCAGAGCCTTTTGATGACTGCCAACGCCCATGGACATTCATATGATTGTTACGCAGATGCACAAACCGCACGAAACACTACAGCGACGCCGTCACTTTGTGCCGCTATTATGTAAGCGAGAGGTACTTCCCCGGTCGTGCTGGCCGTAGTCCGGTCACCATGCATGGCACCACCTCCTCCCATACAGCGTGGCACTACTCGTTTTTCTTTTCTTATTTTAGTATGACAATGTCGTCCTTGTCGAATTTTTGCTGCAGCAGTCATCTTTATTGTGACGAGGCATCTGCGCAGGACACATTATAATGCACAAGAGTTTGCTCAGGTAAAAGTGCACACCCTGTACCCTCCTCATTCACCTAAAGCGATAGGACGGCACGAGTGGAGAGAAATCAGGTGCAGGACGACGTTTTTCTCCGAGGCGCGTGTTAGCACCGCCAACTTCCAGGATCCTTAACGTTATTGGAAATTGGAAATCTAAAAACACTTTTTGTATGGTCCAACCCGGGACATATAGGAATGTCTGGCCAGTTCTAGTAACATATCTCCGTGACGCCACCTGGCGACGCCGAAGTGTGTGGGGCTGAATGAGGCGACGCCGCCCCGACGCGCTGCGCATTCACAATCTGCGGTGGCGTGGGCGCTGCCTCTCTCACAGCCCTTTTAGCACCCTCATTTGTATATTAATGTTACCTTATTTATAGAACTTGACTACTTACAAAGTCAATAAGATATCATTAAAGTTTGACTGAAGAATTTCGTGAGCTGCTGGCACGACCGGAGACTTACCTATCGCTTACACAATGGCGCCGCAAAGTGTGAGCTATGCTGTCGTCAGCGCGTTTCCGGTGGCACATCTGAGGGTAACAGCGAATCACATATCCATAACAATTATGTGGATGTCTGGGCTTTGGTAGGGTCACCAAAATACTTCCAATGCTCTTCTGCCTACATTAACTACACATCAATAACTTCTAAATGGAATGTGTGAGTTGTTCATCTGCCAGTTATATTCCCAACCTCCAATCGGAGCTTTAACAGAAACTTGTAAAACCAGCCCTTAAGGGCTAACAAAAATCATAAATATTATTAAGGAACACAAAGTCTATATCATAGGAATACAAAATTATATTTCCAAGCAATTAACAATATTAGAACAGTCACAGATATTCTTGAGGTTACTTTGCCAACATATAAATATTTACTCAAAAAGAATACACAAAAGATTAATATAACTTTATTTATACACTCAACTGTATATACTTAATTAAATTGTTACCTTCAAACTTAGATACTTTTAAAAGTGGAACACTTCTGTCTGTAATGTACCTAATGCTAAATGGAGATCATACATTTAAAGAAATAGTTGTAACTTATTAATTTACATTGAAACCTTTTAATGAGCGTAAAGAGTGTTGACTTTAATCCTTCGTCATATAATTACTTAGGAATGAGCAAATATAATTTATTACAGTAATTTCAAACAATGAATTGTTGGGATAGGGTTTTACGTGGGTGAATCCTCGGTTATATAATTTACGAATATTATTTTCGACAAACTAATGGTTATAACATGTATGAATTCTATGAAATTTATGTCAATTTTATATATCACAGTTTCCACATGAGTTTAAACGTCGCAATTTTTGATAGGACAAAGTATAAATAGTTTTAGTGTAACATTAAACAAACTCGAAATATTGTAGCTTGGTTTAGCAAGATGAATAATCTGGTGGCGCGATCGATAGCGGCGTCGTGGTGTGAGGCGGCGGGGGCGCGGTGGTCACCTATCCGCCCTCGGGCGCAGGGGGTGGTTCATTGAGAACGTGTGGGCGGCGCGTGGGCGAATAGCTTATAAAGCCTCGCGTAGCGCCTCGCTCGCAAGTCGTGCTGGATCCTTTAGCAAGTACAGTCGATATGTGCATCTCATTGACAGGAATAAGGTAAGCTATTCCCACTTGAATTATAAGTAATTAATAAAAGAATAACCAGTTATTAAAGGAAAATTAACTAGTATATTTTTTTTATATATTTAAGAATAATAATTTAAATATCCTATATTTGAGTAAGTATAATAAAAAGAATAAAAATTAATTAATATACATTTAGTATATATAGTCTGTCGTTAAAGATATCTATTTTAGGCAGAGGTTAGTGCTCCAGATGAAGTGTAGTCAATTAATGAAAAATTGTAATCGGTGTCGTTTTCCTGTAGGATGTGGGCGGTCCTATTTTGCTACCTGCTAGCAGAGGTGAAGACGTACCCCATGCAGGCCTGGCCGGTGTACCCGCCGGCGCCGCGGGAGTACCCCGACAATGACTATTACTACGCCCCCAAAGTCCAATACTACTACGATGCCCCAGCGATCAGCGCACCAGAAGTATACGGACAAGTTCCTTACTCGTACTACTACGACCCATATGGACACTACGCCAAGGAAGCGCCTCAGAAACATGAGGAGAGATTGGCCGCTCTGCCCATAGGCCAGGAGACGTGGTACGAAAGCGACCCAGCGCCTCGTTGGCGCTCCAGTAACATCGATGACGTCAATGCAGCGTTCCTTGATAATTTGATACTTACTCAAATGGCACAAGACGCGCAGAGGCGGCGCGAAAACGCCCGCGCCGCGTTCTCATCTGCTGATTATGAGGAAAGACACGACGAAGATGAAGATGTGAGGGAACTCAAAGCATTAGCGGACAAGCCGTTCTATCACGTACCCAAAACTGTCCCCAGGATAGAAGACGAAGATTACGAAGATGATGCCGATGTTCACGCGGATTCCGACGGATTTATCAACTGGAACGGAAATAAGAGAAGCGTCACCACGGCGACTCCAGAAGTCACCACGGTAAACCCTCAAGCGGGACAAAAGGAAGTGGCCGTGCCAAGGCCGGCGCAGAAATCGCACCACAAAAATTTCCAAACGAAACAGGTCAAATACGATTCATCATTTTACAAAACCCTGGCACAGATCCTTAACAAGCAAGACCACGTAAGTGTTTAACATTTTTCATTATACCATCATATCAAAAACCTTCGAAAAAAGAAAAATAGTCGATAAAATATCTCTGTGTGTAGGTGCATAGATTGTTGAAGCCCGAAGTCTAAAAATAGCTTGGCCGGGTTGTGGGGTGGTGGGTGACATAGTGCGGTTGAGGCCGGGTCAATCAGGGCAGGGCGGGATGCGAGAACCGATACCTAGTACAAACTTATTCTTAACCTCATTCAAGACTAACTTTTAGTGCATCTGAATTAAGAATTTTGTTTTTTTTAACAGGTAGCGACAAAAGGACGAAGAATCGACAAACGGTTTGTGGCGTATGACTCCGACCTTGCTGTTGAACTTCGAGGATTAAAACATCGTATTGCCACCTAAGCTCAAAAAGCAGATAAACGCCAACTAAAATGAGACTGAGTATTAATTTAGAATAGAAAGTATTTAAAGCAACAGTTACCTGATGATCCAATTATAAACAGGCAATTAAAACTAAAAAAAAATTATAGATTACATTTGGTGTACTTACGCACGATGAAGGAAGACTTGTAGTAATCATTTGTAAAAACCACATCATGTCATTAACATTTCAATTGCGGAACCTGTAAAATACAATCTGTCGGGTGATTTTGCTGTTGTGTAATTTCTACAAATCTCTCGTAGTATATCAGAACTTCGATCCGTTTTCGATTCTTTACTAGTTTTGATAAATAGATTGATATTTATTCTAGGTTTAAAAGTATAAAATGATCGTACAAACAGTGACTATAAATGTTAACCCTTGTAACAAAGAAAGGTTGTCGAATGAGTTGTAACAGAACGATAGTTTTAATATACCCTTCAGGCAGCTACACGTTGCACAACCTAGTGCAATTGTAAATAGTATTATTAAGTGCCGCTCTACTAAATACTAATGTTAGATAGAAAATATAATGTACTATTTCATACATGTCGTTGATCTATAGCACACTTATTTACGTTAAGAAAAATATAACAGTGTTCCCTCTGATGTAAGTTCCGGTCTATATTGTGTTAGCTCGACTTTGTATTCGTTTTTTTAAATATATTTGTATTCTTCTTAATACGAATTTAAGTATACAAAAACTAATTAATATTAATTATCTATTGGTGAGGATCGAATTTTGAATGGATATGTAACTTTGTAATTCATTTATTTATGTTGTTTTTAACATTTTAAATAATGTTAACGTTTCAACGAATTCTCTTATTCGGTGCTAATTTTACTTTGTTTTTTTTTTTAATTTACGGTCTAAGCAGACAATAGCGAGAATGTTTTTGCAAAGCAAAAATTATATGTATACATTTTATCTATAAGGACGCAACGATTCTCTAGGGTTGAGGATTACGTGATATTTTAGCTTTACAGCTTCTTAACTAAAGTTTTTATGAAAGCCGGTCTATGAGACCTATGTTTTTATGTGAAAAAAAAATGCTAGCCATTGAAATATGGCTCTCGAATGATAGATGCCATTAATTTTAAGCTGAATTCCCGTACTAAGTGATTCTAATGCAATTAAGCTGTTCGTTATGACTCACGAGAATTCTTTTATAATACTTTTGTAACAAATTCATTATTGTAATCTTAACAAAAATTATCCTTCAAAAGAACATATCTGTTTATAGTAACTCATATTACTTTTCCACGTTATGATGTTCAATCTAATAAGGAAAAAAAGCAGACTAGATTAAAGTAATTAGTAAAAAGTAACTTAGTGTGATGTAATAATATAATTAGATCATATTTTTATTTACCTGTGTCCGAAAAACCGAAGAGTTAATATTATTTTTGTCTATGATAGCGAATGCCATAACATTGTATACCTAGTGAGAAATTTATGTCCCCCAAGTGTTTCACAGAGCCTAATATAACGACTATTGTAAAAATTTCGGCTCAAAATATCACTATCTACATATTTTATATATATAATGTATTAGTGTATTCATTTGATTTACTCAACTGAATGTATCGGCAATGAGTTCTCAGATCATTAGTCACTAATACGGTGTTGTATCCATTAAAAAGGGAAAATATATAAAATCTTCAACATACGTCTGAGCTTTAACACTCCTTTCCCACCAAGCAAAATGGTCCTTAGTGTATGATCTCGGGACACGACCGTTGCTGTGTCTTCTGAATATGTTTTATTTAAATGCATGCAAATTAAAAAAAAAAAAAAACAAGAAAATGGTAGTACATATCAGCCGTATAGCCCACCACAACAAGCCTGTACTGTACGGGGACTGTATTGCACTAGGAGATGAATATTCCAAACGTATCCTACTTCTACTATCAGCTGCTCGTTGCATTTTCGATATACGATATAATTCATAAAACATCATGAATTAAAATAATAAAATAGTGCAATGAGATGTATTGACTATATCATACATATACAGATATGTATATATGACGCAGTTGCAAACCCAAACCAGACGCAAAACTAGATGACATGTAAACGCGTTGCCGGCCTTTGTGAAATAAGTATGCGCTTCTCTTACACTACTGTTACCAACGTCAAGAGATTATACATTTATCATACCTAGAGGTTCCTGGCACCAACTACGAAGCGACTGAAAACCTCGCATGATGAATAAATATACAACAAGAACAATATGCCATCCGCCCAGATCCCTAACGGAGTAGACAGAGAAATCTATAAAAAATGTGACGGACATGTTAAAATAGTCAAGAATATTCTATGATTACTGAGAGGTACTCATATAGCTTCATTGGATTACTAGGAGTATTTGTCGGGTGACGAGACTATGCTTGGGGTCGTTGCATGCATCCTGATATGAGAGCGCTTGTAATTGCTAATTTAACTATTATTATCATGGTTAAAGAGACCGAGGTGTCTGGCCTCCACTAACTCTGGCGGCGGCTGCTGTACTTAGTGAGATTGAGGCATTGGCCTGAATAGGGCCGTATTCTATAGTATCTTAGATATTAGCTATATGAATATGTATGTAGATATAATGTTTTGTAGTATAAATCAGGATTATATCGAGGCAGACTCCGATTCAAGTGAACGAAGTTGACAAATTAGATAAGGGGGGCAGGAGTGTAACGTATCTCCATAACCATTTTCAAATTTTCTATCTTTTTGTTTTTTTAGCATTTGCTATTAGAGACAGAACTTTTACCTCATCATCATTAGCCGGACGACGTCCACTGATGGACATAGGCCTCCCCCATAGAGCGCCTTTGGTCATGGTCACGAGCCACTTGCTTCCAGTGGCTTCCCGCCAATTTTTTACCTCAATTTGACTTAATACTTCGCACTGAAATTCATAAACTTACATAGATATAATAATATAGTAAAAGAAGGTAAGCCAGTCTACAACGTGGCTGTCTAAGACCGAAGGCAAAGAGACAGCAAATGTTGTACACTCTTTATATTTATATACTATATTTATATTATATTTATGTAATATGTATAAAGATGAACAGTTACGAGTATTTTGATGACTAACGATCGTTTTCTATATATGCCATTATGCTATGAATTCGACTGGCGTCTTGGTGGATAGAGAAGGAATGTGATAAAGCAGTACTACCTTTGTATATCGTAAACTCAAATGCGAATAACGCAGAAAGAAATAGTAAACAATGAAATACGTAGAGTATACAACATTTGCTGTCTTTTTTGCCTTTTTTATTAAAACGTACTAACGCACGGTATATGAAATACACGGAAATACGATACCCTTCTAAGTATGTTTAGAATAGATTAGTAAACAAAGCACCTAGCACCAAATATTAAAATCATTGGAAGGCCAAATCTAAGTAATAGGACTAAAGTAATCGAGAAAAATACACACGAATTCACAAGTTCCTTGTTTTTTAATTCATGTTAAAAGAGTAAAACTTGGCAGTATGGCTTCGGGTCGTAACTTGTTCCAACAGGAACCGAACTGCAAAAAAGTGAGTATTTCAGGTGTCTACTGTCAAATGTGGCATGTCAAAGAAATAAACAAAAAAAAGTTGACACTTGATGTCATGCCAAAGTGAAACCAAACGGCAGTTTCTAAAATTGTAATTCTTCTGTTAAACAATAAACAATGTAATCATAATAAATTTGCCGACATATAGAATACTGAGAGTTTTTATTACATCTAACTCAATAGCCTCAAAAATATATAATGGAATGTAGCAAATTATCGAGCATGAAATAATTCCCGTTAGCAAGACAACTCCCGTTAGTCGAGTTTTCCACGTCGGCGAACTATTTAAGATATTTGAATAAGTATGCGGAGGGCTAAGGGCTATCAGGATTTAGACGAGAATGTTGGAGATGCTCGGATGCCGCCGCCGCCGATGCCTCTGCCCCAGGAAATTGAAATGGCATCGGTATCAGTTGTCCCCGATGGTGAGTACATTACAATTTAAAACAATTGTTTTACGTGATTGTTAAAAATAATGTCACATTTCCTATATTAATATTATAAAGCTGAATAGTTTGTTTGTTTGGTTAAATGTAGTAATCTTCGGAACTACTTGTCCAGTTTGAAAAACCTTTCAGTGTTCAATATCCTATTTATCGGATACATGTAACGTCATATGGATAGAGTGGAGTTATGCAGGAGAGACCGAGGGATGTGGCTAGTAACATGAATATATCTGCAACTTAAAACACTGGTACCATTTATATTTTTACTGTGTAATAATGCACACCAATTTTGTAATTGAATATACTATACCCATTTAGTACTCAAGTGAAAGAAAATAGACAAGTTCTTCAAATGATGCCCACTGTGTAAAAGTATTACATGGAAAAGTTGTATAATGTTTAAATGGCTTTTGCTATTTCACAAACTGCACAAATTCCAAAAGATTGGTCTTTCCTTGTATGATTAATATGTGTGCAATAGTACTGTGTCACAATGACACTCACCTCTATACTGTATTTGCATGGAACTAAATATAGACTATTTTAACATCTTGTAGATACATTTACGGTGACACAGGCAGTTAATGCACTAGGGTTTGGTTGGTTCCAAGTGAAGTTGTCATTATACACTGGGTTGTGCTGGATGGCAGACTCAATGGAGATGACAATACTGAGTATCTTATCACCAGCATTGCATTGTGAATGGAATATAAGCAAGTATGTATTAAATTTCTTTTCTATTTTCCTGTATTTCCGTCTTGAGTTCCTGTGATACACATAATAAAGTAACATCAGGGGATATGAATAATTGTGGATCATTATTTGTGATTTTTTTTTCGCTTATTTCATAAAATATCTACATGCCATAATACTTTTTTTTAACTGGTACATAATTATATTTGTACACTTTGCTGTTAGCAAATATAAATTGTCTACTAATACAAAGTAACCTGGAGAAATGAAAGTCCATAGAAGTAATATTTTCAACTTTTGCTTTATTTCATAAAGAGGTGTAGCACTAATGTTTTTTAGATTATATAATTCTGGTGCTAAATTGTGTTACAATTGTACACATGTTAAAAACATTTGCCAGTAAAATTACACAATTTAATTTGGCCTCGGCTAACCAAATTTTTAACATCATAAAAATAATCATTATTACCTCACTGTTTGTTTGTTTTACCTATTACCATGTGGCTAGTACTTATTGTTCCAAGTAAAGAATTGTCTGTTGGTAACAATAATTTGTAGTTAGTTGGTAACAATAGTTAATTATCTATATAAACTACATTTTTTTTCCACCTATTAGAGGTAGTATGACTTAGTTGTTCAATAATGTTATTTTGTAAACAATACTCGAATAAAATAGTAAAATAACAGTTTACCTTACCAGCATAATTATTTATCCAAATAAATTCACAGTAACTATCACTATTTTTGATGAAATAACATGCTAAGCTACCATTGACGGTCAGCTGTTTGTGTATTGTGAAGAACAGTTGTCACTTATCAGTAATAAGCATTCTGTTTAAGTGTGCATCTTTAATATGTCCTACCAGTGACATTCAAGTATATGTGAGACTTTTATTCAGCCATAAGATTTATGAGAGAAATATAATGAAAGTTTTTCTTAATATTCTATAGTAGCCAACACAGCGACATCTAGTTCTATATTTAGTAATTACACATATTGTTACTACCGATCTGATAAACTATAATATGCCTAATAAGTGCAACAGTTTGAATGATGATGAAAGCGATGGACCTGCTTCACCCCGGGTTGTCGGCCTGTACAAAGGAGATGGCGTACTTTACACATGAAATAAGCACCATCAAAACGGCATTAGTGGACTGCAGTAATTATATAATTAGTGACCGCCAGTATTGTTTCCGCCGCAGACATTCGGCTGGTGACCTTTTCATTTACTTAACGCACAGATGGGCGGAGTTAGTTGATACCAAGGGGCCTCCCCCTTGGTCGCAACTGCATATGCAACTAGCGAAGGCCTTTTATCGGGTTTGGCACAAAGCGCTCCTTTCAGAGCTTTCTTCATACGGATTTCCCGGGAAATTCCGGAAAAGCTTCCTGACAAACTGCAGCATCAAGATTGTGGTTGACGGCGCATGCTCCGCCCTGACATTTGTCAACGATGGTGTTCTCCAAGGCTGTGTTTTCGCACCTACGCTGTTTCTTTGCATATCAATGACATTCTGCAAACTAATGGCCCCCATTGTTACGCATATGATAGCACTGGGGATGCTTTATATACTAGCCGTGCATTTTTTTTCATTTCCCGGGAACACGTCAACAAGTATCGGAACAGAAGTTTGTGTCTGAAGTCGATGATTTGTTCAAAGTCTCAGAAAAGGAAAGACACAAGACACGCCCTCCGACGTATCTCCTCGTTTTCAAAACACCTACCTCAGCTACTATCGGAATACTTGGTGTCGTCATATCGAGTAATATTCAGGTCCACGGTAATTTAGAAAAGAAAGCTAAATTAGTCTCAAAGAAGCTGGGTGAGCTCAATAGGGCGAAGTAGTATTTCAATCCAGCCCATCGGCTGCAACTTTACAAGGCGCAGGTACGACCGCTTATGAAGTACTGCTCGCACCTGTGGGCAAAGCCCCGGAATACAATGTCGCTTCATTTGACCGTATACAACAGAGCGACTCGCATCGTTGACGACCAAGTTATTTCCGGACATCCTTTGGTCCTACGAAGAGATGTCGGTTCACTGTGTGTCTTTGACCGTATTTTCTATGGGAAGTGTTCCGAGGAATTGTTCTGCATAGTACCAGCAACATAATACCATCTGCGGACACGGCGACAGAACTCTTAAGTTGCACGCATATCGCCTCGATATCAGTAAATCCACAACAGTGGCTGTTTAAACGCCACTTTTTTCCGGTACCTAGAGATATTCAATCAAAGCGCAGACGTATTCCTTAAAGGCCGGCAACGCGCCTGCATGACGCCAAGTATTACAAACATGTATGCGGCGGTAGTCACTGCTCGTTTGCCCCCTATCTCAAAGAAAATCGCATACTTGCATTCAAAGTTCGTGAAAAAGGATAATGTAGTTGAGGTTACCCACGACACCATAGCCCAGCTGCGCAAGGAGCTTAATGATAGTGATCAAGGCCTCCTGCAGATTGACATATTGACATCGAGATCAGTGGCACTTCGGAACGAGAGGGTGAAAACTTGACGCATATGGTGACATTTATCACTAACAAGTTAGGCGTAACGATCGACGAGCGCGATGTTGTGAGAGCCCAACCTCGCCGTGCGCGCGCCCAAAATACGTCAGAGCGGCAGCCGGCGCGTCCCATTTATGTGCGACTAGCGCGGCTGAATCTCCGCGGCCAGTTATTGCGCTCGGCTCGAGTACGTAGGTGTGCCGATACAGCGGGCTTCGATATCGATGCCCATCCACAGCGATTTTGTCTCAATGAACGCCTTACTTGTTTTAAACGGAAGCTATTTTATACCACTCGCTCTAAGGTCAAGGAATCGGGCTGGCGATTCGTATTGACTCGTGACGGCCGCATATTTCCACGTCGATAAGGATGCAGGTCAGCTAAAATCCAGTGCTGTGGAAGTGGTGACATCTCACTGGATATGTTACTTTCATCCTTTACCTTATATATCGTGTACACTAACCACATTAATTAACAAAAGTATGTTGTCATCCACCTTCCCAAGCATGTAGCGCGATGCTCTGGTGCGTCCTATTCCTTAAACAAATTTCCCTATAGAATTCAAATATTTACGGCCTATAAGTATACTACCATGCGCCTCAAAAATTCTCGAAAAAGTCGTATGCAAGCAGGAAACGGACTATTTAGAGCAAGATAACATACTACCAGCACTACTGCAATCAGGTTTTAGGAGGCATTACAGTAGTGCTGCTTGCTTGTGAATGTGTTACACGATTTACTTCAAGATCAAGGTGGTGGGAAGGGTAACGATAATAGGGTAGATGCTAGATTTTTCACGGGCGCTTGATCCCTTAAACACTAGCTTACTCCTAGCCAAACTGTGATTTAGGGATTGGATGAGGCCGCTGTCTTATGGTTTGCGAGTTATTTACACAATTGCCATCAAACTGCAGAAATTAGAATCGAGGAGGAAAATGTAATTTCGTCGCAGCGCAGTTCTATTAATAGAGGAGTTCCTCAAGGGTTTATACTGGGACCCATATTATGCATTTTATATTCTGGAGACGTGATCAAGTCCTGCAGGTAGCATATAAACGCCGATGATATACAAGCCTATTCTAAGCTCTTTCAGGTCACATGAACTGGTCTAATCTTTGCATTCATCTAACAGTAACCTAATCCTGTATATAATTAATTGGTCGAAGGTCAATGCGTTGCTTTTGAATGCAAGTAAAATCAAGTATATCTTGGTAGCCGTCACCATTACTACTAGTAAGTTAAGACCGAAAATCCTTTATTCGAAACCTAACGCTTTGTGAGTCATTAACATTATCAAAGTTGAATAATGTAGATATCATCGGGCCACGATTACTAGAAAGAACCAAGAAGTCGACACAGCGGATTCTGATAGCCCGTGCTCGCTTCTTTGTTAACATACCACAGCGACTTTACATAACTCTGTATCCAAATCAAGCCTCTATGTTAAAAATCGAGAACCGAAGGAAAATTCATCCAACCACGGTATTGTTTGATGTCGTAAAGTACGGCGTTCCCGTGAATCTCTTTGAAAAACTTGAGTGGGCAAGAAACATCAATACCACAGACTGCTCAAGAGCCTCCCACTACGCCCTCGCAACATTCTGCAGCATTTCGTGGTACCTGTAAGTACGCCGCAACGAAGTGTTGAAACGACCTCCCACGACCGTTACACAACTTAAGTAATAAGTTTAACCTTAAAAGCCACTATAAAGCGCATCTAACATTAGCACAACAATGCGGACTTACAAAGGCGTTGTGGATACAATTAATTGTACAGACGCATTGTATGTCATATTTTTATTATCTCTTGTATATTTTATTGTAACTATATACATATTATTATAAAATATACTAATATTTATGTGTTATAACACATACTAAAACATATACTGTATATTGTTTCTGCGCCCACATGGTATGATATGTAATTATGTATCATTATCATTATCAGCCCTTATCGGTCCACTGCTGCCTCTTTCAATTACCGCCATGACGGCCGATCTCCTGCTACTCGCATCCGCCCCGGACCAGCTACTGCAAGGAGATCGTCTTCCCACCTGGTGCACAGTCGACCAACACTATATATGCATATAATATATAATTTAATTTAAACAGAAAACATACTTTCCAGACACAAAATCAAATAAATTGACGTCGCCGCCAGGAGGGAAGAACTAAAGGTGGCCCTGGAAACCTGTGGTAAACTGTGGTTCCAACCTTTTGTAAAACGCAACGTTGCCATCGCGATATTGACAGTTTTTACACTTTTTATTTATGTTAGATTGTATTTGTCCAGCTCAGTTTGTTACCTTACAAATAAAGTTTTTCTAATTTTTTTAATTCCTAACGTAATGTTAATTAATTTTGCAGATATCAACAAGCTCTAACAACTACTGTTGTTTTTATGGGAATGATGCTCAGTTCTACATTCTGGGGTAACATAAGTGATCGCTATGGAAGGAAAACTGTAAGTATATATAGGGATTGTCATCTAAAACCTTTTACCATCTCTATAAATGTGCCTACAATCAGATTAATATATCAATTTAAGAGGAAACCAGTCACTACGTTCTATGTACATAGTGCAAGACCCTAAGGATTGTAAGGCCTCTGTTTTAAGTCCTATGTTGGAGTTAAAGGTATGATATTCGAACATTCAGAGGGTTGGTAGAGAACATGTTAAAGTTCTGATTCTGTACTTGGTTTCTCTCCTGTCGTGTTGTACTCCCGTCACCATAGGAATAGGAGAAATGTCAAATTTAATGTAATATTATAATAAGTAATAATATCTGTTATTATTAAAAATATATTTCTTTTTTTTTATAAATAACAATTTTTTTACAGGCTTTGAGTATGTGTGGTGTGCTTTTGTTTTACTACGGGCTGTTGAGTGCTGTGGCACCGAATTTCCTGTGGCTGCTGTTCTTGAGGGGGCTGGTGGGATTTGCTATCGGCTGTGTACCACAATCGTAAGTGTTGCGATGAGCTATATACTTGTAATGCTATATATAACATTCGTAAGTGTTGCGATGAGCTATATACTTGTAATGCTATATATAACATTCGTAAGTGTTGCGATGAGCTATATACTTGTAATGCTATATATAACATTCGTAGGTGTTGCGATGAGCTATATACTTGTAATGCTATATATAACATTCCTTCTGAAGCAATCGCATTAATATGATCTACACCAATGTGAAAAATAATATAATACCTTTTGCGATTCTTATAGAGTAACATTGTATGCTGAATTCCTGCCAACAAAACAGCGCGCAAAATGTGTGGTCCTTCTGGACGTAAGTGCCTTTATATTTTATTGATTCAATTGAAACTTACATTGTAGTCAACAAGACGTTGGGTCATAGCCATGTTGTTTCTAACAGTTCACTTGTCTGTTAAAATTTTACTTCTATTATTTGTTTCTACCCGGCAAACACTTTTTTTTGGGATGACCCTATACTAACGGCTATGATACTCTAATTAACTTCACAGTTCGTCAGTCGAGCGAATACTTTCTGTCTGTTGGATTAGGGAGATGACTACTCCGAAGAGGACGCGGTCGTTGTCTCACAGTTTTATTTTATTATTTTATCATTATGTGTTTGAAAGTATTATTATTGTGTGTATTGCAGTGTTTTTGGGCGCTGGGCGCGTGCCTGGAGGTGGCGCTGGCGCTGGTGGTGATGCCCACTCTGGGAGTGCACTGGCTTCTGGCGCTCTCCACTATACCGCTGTTGATCTTCGCGATTATATGCCCGGTGAGTGGGGACGCGGTGATGATTTATTCTTTTCATTAAAAAACATATGATGGTGATGTGTAATCTGGATACACGAGATAAAGCCTTAAAAGCGATGACTATGCTGTCGCGATTTGTGCGGTTTGTGAGTAACCGGTGGTCCATTTGGGGAGTGGTTGAAGGAAGCTTAGACGTCGTCATAAGTATTAACCGTGCTACTGTAATGGGCGCGGATAGTTACGAAAGAGCTCCGATGTGTCGTGTCTCCTGTGGTATTAAAACACAATTAAAGGCATTGAGAACTGAGGGAATACTGCATGGGCTAGGTTTAGGTAGGGACCTACAGCCGCATGTACCCCCTAACGCTGTTCACAGAGGGCTGTTGGGGAGTTGGATCGAATGAGTAGATGTAATTTTGGACAGGGTACCGACGCAAAGTGACAGCTATTCTGTCGTGTTTCGTACTGTGTGAGTTTCCGGTGGCCCTTGGACAATAGAGGAAACAGAATATATCGTTTTTATTTTTACGCAAGTTGTTGAAGGCCTACACTATTCTGGTTGTGAAAGTGCTGCGTTTTCCTCTACGGTCCTTTCTCTGCTGCCAGTGGCTGCCCGAGTCCGCCAGGTTCCACGTGGCCAGCGGGGAGCCGGACAAGGCGTTAGCCACGCTAGAAAAGGTAAACATCATCATTATTAATAATATGTTTCTGGTAATGATATCGGAGGTACCTCTCCTATTGGAGGGTAGAAGAGAAAGAATCGGCTTAACAATTATACCGATGTTTATCCGTGAAAAAAGAAACTGGTTTAATCGACGATTGCCGCTAATAGTGATAAATAAGAGGTGCA
>JAFELO010000552.1:428740-452749 GCA_017140195.1 Eumaeus atala | reverse complement strand
AGTCAGCTACTTCATGAGTAAGCAACACTCGGACAGGAAGAGCGTTATATTGTGAAGTCATAGGTGGCCCACGACAACGGCCGGCCCATGCTGCTGGGGCGTCTGGTGTGCGACGACTCCGTGGGGCTGGGGCAGCGCGGCCGGCTCAAACACCTGCTCATCCCACACCTCAGGAACACCAGCCTGCTGCTCTGGGTTATATGGTACGCATATGCTATGTCAACTACATCCTTCCCACCATGGAGCAACTATCGACGCCCATTGTGATCCGCATAAATGTGTACCGTAGTTATCAGCTCATTTTACTGAATTAAGTCTGCATATGCACTCAAGTTGGCGACGATATACTAGTAATTGCATCACTTTCCGACACCAAAAAAAAAAGTATGCGTAGCAGATTCGTCTAGAAAGTTTCTTAGAAATGTAGGTGATATTTGTTTTTGTGTCGTAGCCGACGGACTTACCGTCCTATTTCAACGAATCTGGCTTGGATTAACTGTCAAGCTTGTTAATGTAGCCATTGTTATACGGACAGGTAACATGTCCAGTTTTACATACATTCCACCGTGTACATTTAAATTTCAACCTCGTCTACACCTTAAGAGATCTGGTGCGTGCTTGCACGCGTTCGTGCATTCTGAGTGCGTGCGTGCGCGAGTAAACTGCATTTGATGATCGGCTGGACCACTATGGAGAATATATTATTGTAGTTGTCGTGATGGTGACAGGATGTCATGCGCGTTCTGCTACTACGGGCTGGTGCTGATGACCACTGAACTGTTCTCGCCCGCCGGCGCCGTCTGTGCGGCCGACTGTCGGCCGCTGGCTACCACCGACTACATGGACCTGCTGTGGACCACGCTCGCGGAGTTCCCCGGTGAGTGAAACGGATAGAGTATGCGGCCTCATGTATATTTATATTGAAGAACCATGACAGTGTCGTAGCGTGGACAAAGAGGAAATACGGTCACGAAGTGTGTATATATATATGTATATATATATATATATATATATATATATATATATTTATAATGTAATAACACTACTTTTACCAATTTTATCGCGGTTTATTTAATCATTTAAAATTTATTGTTCGTCTTTATGCTGTTCATGTTGCTGCAGCATGAATGGTTTGACATTATTTGGGACACTGTAGGTATATTATTTATGTTCATTATGAACTATACCGATTAACGTCCTTATTATCAGAAAGTATGTCCACCGTACAACACACAACTGGAAGCACCTTCTAGAAGGTCATGGAGACGTAGAGGCAGGTCGACAATAAAGTGATCCTTTGTTTGTAATACGGATACTAAGAATCTGTCTTGTGTTATTTTGTATAATAAATATTTATATTGTATAATAATAAAAGACCATTTCTATGATCTGAGAGATGCGTCCATCGCTCGTCACGCGCCTTAAAGGTATTGGAAGAATCCCAGTTGAGACTTGAGGAGGCTGTATGAGTGAATACTATTATTGTCTGTTACAGGTATCTTCGCGACGATATTCATCATCGAAAAGTACGGGCGCAAGAGGACCATGGCGGCGCAGTTTGTAACGTTCGCAGTGTGCGTGTGCGTGCTCATGTATAACGACAAGTGAGTATACTGATTGTATGTCTCAAAACTTCTATGTGACAAATTTACTGTAAAGCGCACGGTATGCGAAATTATGGTCGCGTGTCGGCTGTGACACATAGTTTTTTTAGCATTAAGGACGAACGTGAACGTGAAATCCTTTTGGTAACTATCGATACACATAAACATTCGCACAACTAGAGATTATAAATTCATTTTAATCTAATTGCCTACTTCGTGGTCTAGTGGTATAGACGTGAGCTCCTGGGCGTGGGTACCGGGTCGGTCCAACCAAAAAGTGTTATGGGGATTTTTCAGTTTCTAACAACAGTCTGATGTCGGGAAGCTGGCGGCGTTACTGCCATCACGTTAAACCGTCGGTTCCACGTCTGAATTCTCTCCAGCCGTTTTGGATTACTATCCCCTCGGAATACGAGAATAAAGAAATATATATTGTGCCTACGCAAACACTTGTACGCTACTTGCCCTGCGCAGACGGCTAGTCGCTACACCCGCCGCAATAGTAGGCGTGTGCTTGAAGACTTTCACGCTTATCCATCGTATGACGTCCCTGTTATGAAACTGTTATGTTCCCAGCCGTACGTTTCTGACCTGTGTCCTGTTCCTGGCCCGCGGCATCATCGCAGGTCTCTTCCAGGCCGCCTATGTCTACACTCCTGAGGTAAGGATCACAATTACTCCATTGAACTTACATTAGGAGTGGCTTCCTAGAGGACAAACTGCATTCTAGATGACAAAATGCGTTCCAGAGGATACGCTGCATTCTAGTGGACAAAGTGCGTTCTAGAGGACAAGCTGCATTGTAGATGATAAAGTGCGTTCTAGAAAGAAAGGAAGAAAGAAGGAAAATATACTTTATTGTCCACACAAGTAGTTACATAGTAATATCTAGGTATAAAGAAATGATAAAATAAAATTATAAACTAGTGTACACAAGGGCGGTTTTATCGCTATAGTAGCGATTTCAATCAGACAACCCAAAATAAAGGAAATACACACTTATATTACAGAGTAGAATCATAACAGAAAGAAAATGAACTAAAAAATGATGTATAAAGACAAAACATTAATGACAATTTTTTTAGGTAGGTACTTTTATAATAAACCTATGTAATTATAATAAATATCCATATAAATAAATAATAATATTTTTTTTGCATTTTACATAATTAAATAAATTCATACATACATAAATCCATACAAACATTTGCACATCATCATCATCAACATGTAAAATCAAAAAGTGTAAACAGATGTAGAAATTTTAAATTTGCGTATAAACTAAATATAAATAATAAGACATTCAGCGGGCGCAATTTTAGTAGGACTGTAACCGAAGTAAAGAATGCCAGGTAGAGGAATATTTCCGACTTACCTCCTTGATTTGATTGGCCCAAGTCACATTCTGGTCGAAGTAAACGCCAAGACTTCTGTCATAATCACTGTAATGTATATTTACACCGTTGGTGAGCACCGGAGGAAGGGAAGACCCAGTCTGTTCTCGAAACAACAGACTGACTGCCCAATACTATAACTTGACTGACTTGCGACTTAATTGGATTCAATTTCAAACTATGATACCTACTCTACACAGACACCGCTGATAGGTTATTGTTAATGGCAGTAACAGCCTCGGGTAACCGTTGGAGTCTGAACTGAAGACTGCTTATATATCTGCAAATCGTCTGCATACATGTGGTAGTGAGAAGAAATATTTTTTGTTACTGAGTTGATAAAGATAGCAAAAAGGACGGGAGACAAAACGACACCTTCAGGCACACCGACGGGAAAATTAGTCCAGGAAGAGAGGTCCAATGAATTTTTTACGCTTTGTCGGCGACTCTCTAGATAACTACGAAACCAACCAATCACTGATGGGAGACACATTAAGTGAATACAATATGCTAAGTAGAATGTCATGGTCTATAGTATTAAATGCATTACTGAAATCCAACAGAGAGAGAACAGTAAGATTCTTGCTGTCCATATCATGTCGTATGTCATCAGTGATCTTGACAAGTGCAGTAGTTGTGCTATATCCTATTCGGAAACCCGATTGTAGTAGATTGATAAGTTTATTTTTCGTTAATTAGATATCAAGTTGTTTCAAATAATTTGGAAAGGAAAGTATGGATACAGATACGTCGACAGTTAGCAACAGTTACAGTAATGTTTTTAAGCAAAGGAATGGCGTAGGCAAGCTCCTTTAAGTTTATATTTAAGTTTAAGCTGCATATTTTAGATGTCAAAATACGTTCCATAGGGCGCGTTATTGTAGGCATGTTTTCTGTTGTCACAGTCCTTGTTCTGCTGCTTTCATCTTGGAAGTTTTCATGGCTATGAAAAATACTGTAAAGTAGCTCGCAAGCCGCGTGCAACGCGCAAGCAATTTTTGGAATGGGACGCACCAAAGCGTCGCACCACAACTGAGGAAAATTGGAAATTTTCGTCGTGATACATTTGTTTATTAAACGTGATACATTTGTTTATTAAACTAGTAACAGCGCACAATGTGTAGGGAAGTGATAGTAGTACATGTCAAGTGAAATGCCGTCCACACCGATGGCATTCGAATGCAGCTCCATAATAGCATTACCTACATCTTGATCCGTCACAACGCGTAAATTAAAAGTAACTGACACATTAAATCTATTTTTGAAAAAGTAGTCTATGTAAGATTGATCCACTGCATTATCTCCCGGTATGTTCAAAACGTGAACATTTAAATTTTCAGCATCACGTATTTACGATCTAGTATTTCCTACGTTCATGCAAACATATTTTTTTAAGTATGCATCTTTTTCGGCGGTGATTTGCCTGGGTTACAAGTTTTTTGATTTTTTTGTGATATTCTATAAAAGAAGGATTGTGTTACGTTACATTTGTTAACCTTACGATAAGTTTTATAGCGCAGCTTCATCATCAAACGAATATTAGGTGTAATCCACGGATAACTCTTCTCTCTGATGGTGATTAACTTTCGAAGAGCAAGACAATCAAAGACCCTAAGCAAATTATAAGTTAGATACTTAACGCTTTCATTAACATTTTTTCCTCGTTTGTTGCATTCCAATTGTGAGATCCCATGCACTCGTTTAGTAGTGTTGGATTTATATTTTTCAGGGGTCACCAATATATAGTTTTTTGAACGCATCTTTATTTTCGGCACTTTCAACTCGCACACTACCATCGCATGGTCACTTAATGGTGGAATATGTTCTACCAATACTCTAGTGACATTTTCATCAGTGCAAACAAGATCGAGCAATGTCTTGTTACGAGCGGAGAAGTGTGTGGGCTCGGTGACAAGCTGTTGAAGGTTGATGCTGGACAGGAGATCATTAAGCAATATTGTGCTGCCGTCTCTAGCACTTAACATGTTAATATTGAAATCGTCTTCTTAGACGCACCATGTGATTATGCCACGATCAACAAAGACATTCTCGAGCACTCAATGCATTAACGAAGGTATGTGCACTGAGCCAGCAGGGAGTACGGTAAGCTGTACCTGCTGCATTTATTTTTTAAATTTATATTCAACTGTTCTACTGGTGCAGAGGTAGGGTGCTTAAGGACGCGAACGGGCACTTCTTGCTTGAGATAGAATCCTACGCCGCCCTCTCGCGTTCGGTTTCGGCAGGACGTGGAATATAGCGAAGGTAATAGCTGAGTATAGTTACGTTACGTACGTTTCATTCAATGCCAAAATGTCAATATCGTGCCTAGTGATAACCAACATAAGCTCTTCGTGACTCGTACTCAAAGCGTATATTTCTCTTAGGAGCTATTAATAGCAATAATTAAAATAAATGTACTTAATGTTAAAATAACATGCAAAAATAATGAAATATAATACCTTAAATAAAGAATCAAGAATAAAAGAGTAAAATAATAACTCATCTAGCACTAGGTTTGGCACTGGAAATAATTGTATTTTAATTATGTTATTATAGTGTGTGTATAATATAACACAGAACATAAAAGTAAGATATTTCAGTATAGTATCGATATTTTTAAACCAAGCGTCAACAATCTCGTGAGGCACGCTGCCACCACAGTATGCGCTGCCAACAGGTAATATAATAAGACGTGTACAAGATTTATCAGAACAATTACTGAACAAAATGTTTTCAATACAAATATTTTTGCAATTGCTAAGAACACAACATTGTCATCATAATCTACGCAGTTGACAACGGATACCGATACATTCCAGGTGTACCCCACGGCGCTGCGTTCGACGGCGGTAGGCGCGTGCAGCGGCGCCGCGCGGCTCGGGGCCATGGTCACGCCCTATGTCGCACAGGTACGAGTCAAATTCAAAATTCTAATTCCGAGACGTACCTAAGGGCTTTTGGAAAAGGTAGCATCCTTGCCTTAATCAATAGTTCTTGGAATGTCTTCTGACAGATTCCACTGTTTGTAAGTGTATTTGACATTAAAACTATATGATGGATAATCTAAATCGGAAAAGTATACAAAGAAATATATAATTATTAAAAATATATAATTATTAAAAATATACAATTATTAAGAAAACTAAAGTTTATATGATATATTCGATTGTTATCACGAACTTCCATTAAGGAGTGAGAATTATTCACTCGCCGTACTATATTTTCACACAAAAGCATCAGTATAAGACATGAATAGTGCGAAACCGCCCGGACACTTGCGAGGGGAGTGCAGCGGATAGCGGGGCGGGGGCCGCAAAGCTCAACGAACGCACGGGCCACGCACGCTCTCGCGTCGCGGCTACCGAGTACGAGTTCGGACCTCTGTGCCTAACTTTGAATATTTAATTTACTTGTTCGAGTGAAATACAGACCAGGTACACTTTTAATACCGCTCTCGAACAAATAGAGATAACACTAAAGAGATACCTCTCGCTCATCTGACACCGCCGTAAATTACCTGCTATGCAGGTCAGGTTCGTACGGTTTGTGAGTAATCGGTGGCCCATTGGAGGGGAGGAGGACAAATTTGGATCAATGCGGTATCATGTGGTTGTCAACTATAACGACAAATAACTATAATGACAAATAACTATAATAACAGTTAAAGGGAGGGACAGGCTTCAAGAAACCCCGTTGTTTCAGGTACTACTGAAAAACTCGATAATGGTGGCCACCGTGGTGTACTGCATCGCCGCGCTACTGGCTGCCGGCGCCTGCCTCGCCCTGCCCATTGAGACCAAGGGCCGGGAAATGCGAGACTCCGTGGCTGGGACCACCTAGCACTGTTATCGAGGTAGAAATAACTATTGTTATCAAGTCTAAAAGTAACATGTTGTGAAGGACGTTATCTTTAGACTTGATATGTAAGGTTTGTAGTACAGTTGTTTATTGAACGCGCGCGCATGCGTTCATGCGTGCATTGTACGTGCACTCGTATTGGTGTCTGATGATTCGTCTGTAACATACTCATTTAGTCACTGAGTAATTGACTACTACTCGTTCGCCGTAAAGTAATAGTAGACTACCCTTACCCTTCAAATTGTTGCAATGTACCTCTCTGGCCATGGGTCTCGTAAAATAATATAATTTATTAATTTAAAAAAATCCTTATTTCATACGTCGGATGTTAACAATGACAGTGTTGGTGCCACGGACACAATTTTTTTTCTGTAATTGTGTAGCTGTCACGTCAGATTGTTTATTTTTAACCGACTTCAAAAAAGATAATTCTATTGTAATAATAATGGTCTTACTGTATCGGGCAAATTAAAAAGATTTTTTTTTAAATAAACTTCGTTTGGCGCGTTCGGGCGAAATTATAAGTGATATTAAGCTTAGCCGACACCAAAAAGCAACAAACAAGAAAAAAAATGTTAATATGATTTAATTTGGTATATTACGATCTAGAAGTATGACTTCTTACAATTATTTTTACAAAACTATTGTACGTAATGAATGTAAATTGCGAACAAATATTTAATAATTTTTTTTCTATTATATAACATTCTTGATGTATTTTAAATGACCCGTTAGTGGAACTCAAAGTATTGTTAGCAGCTAAGATGTGATCTTATATAAAGTTCTACCACAAATGTCTTCCAAACACTAAGGCTGATATTGAATCTTGTTGCAATTATTAAACGTGTTTTTAATAATATTTAATTACTATAATAATTAATATGTATTGCAATCTCTATATAATGATCCACAATATAGCGATTTCGTAATAAATGTCATATCAGCTAGAACTGCTCGCGAGATCTAATACAAAACATACCTTATCGAGAACCTTTTTATAACAATTTATTTATATAACCTCTGCATACCGAACCTCAGTGTAACAAATTACTCGGTATAACGAATATTATCTAATTCTCTTCAGTTGTTATATCGAGATTGCTCTGTATTACTGTTTTTAATAATATTAAACTATTATAGTGATAATTATGTAAATGTTTATGCTAAGTGCACGACTGCAATAATTACTCTGTGTAAATCATCTGGCCCATCGGAGGCGAGGGTAAAAGGAGGGCAATGCATCTGCGTGGCAATAGTTAAATATTTAATTGATCTTCTAGGGCATGCCTAAGGGTGTTTACACACATCGCGACGACAAAGGCACTGATTGATATAAAGCATTACACACGACACCGCGGCAGTGGCGGCGACACGGTTACTTCCGAAACACCGCAGCGGTGACGATGCCGGTGTCGCAGTGTCGTGTGGAAACAGCCTGAGAACAAACTAAAACGCAACGCGTTTAGCTGGCGACTTTCGTCGCATCGTCTGCATGTGTTGTGGCCCTTACTAGTTTATATTGCTATATGTATAAAATCCTGAAATCAAAAATTTATAAATTAATGTGAATGCATATATTTTATTATATTAATTTATTTTAAATTAAATAATATATTTAAAGTACTTGTAAGATGTTTATCTAGTTTTAAGTGAAATTATACAGACATGGAACCGTCCAATAAATAATTTAGTTTGTACTTTTAATACATAACAAGCATTAAACTCATTGATGTAAAGCGCACAATTCTAAACTGTAAGACACACTACCGAAGTTTACTTCTGCGTACCTCCACATCGTGTATGTAGTAACTATTCGAAATAGGATTTTACAAATATATTCTTGAACTACAGTGTTGTGATCTTGCACCGGTTCATCCCAGAACCGGTGAAGCAAATTTTACACAAACTTCATCTCAACATTTGGCTCATTGTGGGGGGGGGAGGCGAAGGAGAGCAACGCATCGGCACAGTAATTATGTAGATGTTCATGAGTATCGGTAGTCGTAAAAAAGGCCCGTTTGCTCGTTTGCCCCCTTTTCTATTAAAAAATCTCTTCTGAAACGTGAGCGATGCTACTGCATATGTCCTGTGTCCGGGAGTGGACGTCGCCTGACCATGGCCCAGGACGTTTCTCTCTCTTACATATGACCAGCGTGAAGTGATTGCTCTCGCGTTCCTTGTTATTCGAGATGCGAGTCAGCTCCTTAAACTTCTCCATCACCATAACATTGGCTATCGGTTGCGAACCACTCCTTCCGTTCGATGAGATTGGACCCGATCCCCTCGGCCATTATGATAATAGTTTAAACAAGTTATTATAAAATACTATCGTGACGCATACCATCTGCGGAAGAAAGTGGTCTGCCCTTGTAAAAAAAAATGACGAGTAGCATACGTTCATCATCGATGGTGATGAGTTGTGACTATGAAAATAACTTAACACTTGCACATGTACTTATTAACACTTGCACATGTACTTATTCGGTTAAGATGTCTTTATAAACATGTACTTAACACCTTATCAAAACAATGACTGAATCTGTTTTGACCGATATGATATAAACATTTAAATATTGGAAATAACGAAAAGGTAAAAACTGCTTTCATAGAAGCAGCTCTTATAACAAAAATAGATCAATTTGTTAAATTCAATTTCCTGATTTCGAATCGTACACAAACTAGAGTTCGAATTTAGGCGAGAAAAATATATTGTAATTTTTTTATAATATAGAGGGACAAACGAGAAATCGGAAAATTTAACTACCGACGCCCATGAACATCAGCATAATTATGCCGATGCGTTGCCCACATCTTCACCCCCTCCCACGCACCAATGGGTCACCGACTACTCACAAACCGCCGGCCCAATTTCGTTGTGGATGTTCGATTCAGGGTACTACCTCCTTCCTTCCTTGTATACGTAACGGTAGTGCCATGCTGCACTGTAGCCGGCACAACCCCTTACTTATATTGGCACGTGTACAGACGGGGCAGGCCCCCATCGATCAGTTCTGTACGGCTGCAATGCAACATGTAACTACTACAAACTGCGTAGTTATTCGTATACATTTGGTCTCGTTTACTGTTTTGGTGCAGCTCTAGGTCTCTTTGTACGTAGACGATTCGTCGCTCAGCCAGGTGGCTCCGGTACAGCCTCGCTATTTGTTAAACAATAAGATGAAAGTACAGCGAACAATCCAGCACAACAGTTCAGAGAACATTCATAGGCAGGTACGGGTGTCTTCTTATGTATAAAACAAAGTCCCAAAAGCTGCCTATGATCGATTTTCTCAAAATCAACATCATTCTCAAAATGGTTTTCAACCATGGATAGAGCGATAGAGTGTGGTTTAAATTTATAATTTGACTCGTTATTTACGGACGAACCCGGGGCGGAGCGCTAGTACGGGTATATGCTGCACACGCGATATTCATATGTGTACTTTACTAGCAAAGAGGGGTTTTACACGGGTCGATTTTTGCCTAGTCACACCACAAAGCGCCTCATGCGCACGTGTATAGCGTACAGCGTATCCCTAAACTATTTATATGTGCTTACCACCCTGCTGTATTGCCTCGTAGACTGTCGAATTACGCGATAAAAATCACCCGTGTAAACCCCTACATTATTTTATTACTTAGTTCTATGTACGTATGTACCTATGTGTGAACAGACTTGCTCCCGAAACAACAAAAACCTCTCCACACGTAGTCGAATGTAATCTCATCATCATCAGCCAATATGCATCCAATGCTATTCCTAAATGTCTCGTCTACTTACTACCTTTTTAAGATATTCAAAATATCAAATTTTAAGTAACCGTTAACGCTTGTACTTACCCAAATCAATGACAAGGAATTATCTCTTAGCTAAACTTAACATGCAGTAAGCCAAGCCGACTTGTTACATTTTTTTGTGAATCTCAGTTTATACTTCGCATACGTGCCTACATATTTTGTCTTGATTGGTGTTATCATCCAATAATTATACACACAGGTATACGCTAATGTTAATTTACTAATGCAATTGTGACAATGTACTTAATTGTATCTAGTTTATTAAGTTAATCTAAGCACTTATGTGATTTAACATTTTTGACACCAAATACTTTTGTTATTAAGACGTTGCATTTCTTTATGCTACCTTTTTACAATGTATTACGCATTTTAATTTTAATAAATGCACCGCTTTTTATGTTTGTTTTATTGATTTGATTCCCACAACGGTGTACATTAACAGGTTACTTACTGTACCTGGTACGGGATAGCACGAGCAGAGCTAATGTGCGAGGCACTCGCATCGTTGATTTGCATTGCGCAGTTGAATAAAAAGTACCTATGATGAGATCAGGGTCGGCGCAGACAGATGGTGAGGTCGGCGCAGACAGATGGTGAGGTCGGCGTAGACCGATGGTGAGGTCGGCGCAAAAAGATGGTGAAGTCAGCGTAGACCGATGGTGAGGTCGGCGCAGACAGATGGTGAGGTCGGCGCAGACAGATGGTGTGGGCGGCGGATGGCAGTTACATGGTCGCAAGGCAACTCGGCGCGGGGTCGTCGATAAGCAATAGGAGCTTCAGTATTAAATAAGCAAATGAGGCCAAACGAACAGACAGAACCCTCTGAAGACTACTAAGGCCTATAAACATCTACAAAACGACCAATAAACCACCATATATATCAATTAATGTCCCTTCCCCCAAACACAACAAACGTGAGTTCTGTTTGCCCAAGTAGGTGCAACCTGAACCGAAATGCGGATGTATCTTCGACTGGAAACCAAATTGGATGTGCATCGTTTGTATCCCTGTGTGTGAGCTTCTTGCCGTGGCGACTGCAATGGATCACAGGGTTGAAAACACTGTTCGGACTTGTGTCGTGTGTGTAATCCGACACAAAGATATTGGATTACAAATGCTAGCCCAAGCTCTCTGCGGCAGCTCTCTGAAACGTTACATGATACGTTATCCAGCGACAGTTATTAAAAATAATATAGACTTGATAAGTAGGCGTAGTCTACCCCACCCGGATAGAAGATATGCTTGCAGACCACACGACACGCGATGGAATAAATATCTCTTATCCTTCCACTGACAATGCCAGCCCGTTTTGACTGCAACTGACAATACAGAAGGGATGTGGAAAGCCACGATGTGTCTCAGTAATCATTCACTTTTATCGCTTAACATTGCTATGGCAGAATGCGCCGATGATGGGAACCTACGATGTAGGTAAAGTACGTCACCTCACCGTCATCTAGCGTCACACCAACGTAACCATGGTAGTATGTGTCGAGGCAGTCTCGTGGTTGATTGGTAAGCATGGCGTAGAGTCCCGGTTCGAGTGTCTATTTGGACTAAAGTATTATTTTTAATATTTAACAATGAGGGCCAGATTGATGTTATAAGTTTACGCGAATGCTGCTCATTACAATATAACTTATCTTACGGATTTTATCGCGGTTTAATTATTTATTTAACTAGCCCGACGTATCAGAAGCTTTACAGCAACCATGGTCGCAGGCCACCAGCCAGTTTCTCTTAGCCAAGCCCAGTGGTAAGTACCGTAAGGACTTGAGTTACAGGCACTAGACAACGGAAATATATTTAATATTTTATAAATTTAAGAAACTTCATATATTTAAGATTTTTATTATAGAAATACACATAAAACATATATAAACATCCATGCCCTAGGCGGGATTCTAACCCGCGACCTGTGGCGTAACACGCGGACTAAACGCCACGCTACCAACTGAGCCAGCCGGTCGTCGCGTCTCGGAGAGCACGTTAACCCGTCGGTCCTGTCTCTCCGGTCACGTCCGGTTGCCGTCTCACAGTAAAAGGGTTTTTTTCTGCTAGTCATTCGGTGATTACCGACGATCATCAACATCCGCATACCTCCTCTCCCTTACCTATATCTTCTTCTCTCTCGGCTCGCTTCATATGCCGCGTAATAGCCCACCGGCTACTCACAACCGGCAGGAAATGAAACAACGTACCAAGACAATTAAAATATTAAGAGAATACGGAGTGCACTTGTAACGAACGTACACTTATGCACATAATATGCCCCACGCAGATGGCTAATATCTGCGCTGCTGGTATAAATTCGGCTACGCAGTTCTTTTGATTTATGGAAGCGCATATAGCGCGGGATAGCGCAGATATGCGCTATCCCGCGCCGTCCGATATACTGCGAGGGGTAGCTTATCTAGATATACTGCGAGGGGTAGCTTATCTAGATATACTGCGAGGGGTAGCTTATCTAGATATACTGCAGGGGGTAGCGCATACTACACTAACACTGAACCCGGCGTCGGTATGAATCCTCTTAGTACCGGAGATCCCCACTGTGATGAAGACGGGTCTTTGCTTGGAACCGCCAGTCTCCAGTATCGTCACTGATCTGGGATCCCCCCCCAAGGCGCCTAGAGCTTTTAGACGTTTACGTCGCAAGTGCGTTAGGCATGTGTAACACAACACACTTGTCCGGCTCGTCCTGGAAAACTTGGACAGTTAAATGACATTAATTTCATTGACTCTAGCGCCACTTTTAACAAGTTATTAAACTGTTGCAAGATGGCCCATATAGGACTTATCATGCTTTTACAATCTGGTATATTATAAAACAATTATGAAGTATGAGAAGGCGTCTAATAAATAAAAGCCCGTGTTCATTAAACGACACGGTTCACGATGATCAGAAGTGGGTGACAACAAAATACGTGTGTCGCGGGATCTAAACTTATTTATTACGAAGTTCAACGCGTATATATCTACAGTAGATTAATGTGGGGAACAGTGACACGAGAGTAGCAAATACTGCGGACCGTAAGAGGCCCGTTTACTTTATAATCAAAATTATAACAAGTCCAGGGCTGCTGACAGAATTTTAGTTAGCTTCCACGTTAGCTTAATCCAGCAACTTTCAGTGCACAAATCTCATTAATAAATGTATATCATATAGTAAATATATAATATATTAAATGTAGTATTTTCATGATTATCTTGTTGGTATACGCGTTTGTCAAGCTCGGGGTTTCGACGTTGTTTACGCCAAAGTTTAAAATATGAAGATCAAAAAAGTTACTATATGTATAATTTTTAAAATTTTGTTCAACTAATTTCGTTCTAGATGTATTATATTTAGGTGAGAGATACAGAATATTACATTCGTTCTATCTCTCGTAAGAGTTGCAACATGAAAGATGAATAGCGAGGCAGTTAGTGCCCGAACAGCATAAAGAATTTAATATGTTAGTGTTACAATCAACTGATTTAACGTATGTATAAATGCCAATAGTGTTCACGTTTGATCAATTTTAAATGAATAGAGGTATTTAAAGTTTATATTTATGTTGAAAACAAGGTGAAAACAAATTTTTTGTTGCTACTTTCTAGTGTATTTGTCGCAACACTGTACCCCACCTTACCCTACTAATTCATTTCAATACTTTATATAACTAAATGAAAACGCAATAATTCTCTTAATGAATATGTTGTGATAGTATTATTAATATTTTTGAGTTTTGAACTTTAAAAACAAACTTATTTTGACTTAGCAACGTAATACATTCACCTCGACAAATCTTTCACTTATCAAATAAATAATCACAGAAATTAAATAACACCTCTACACTCAGAAATACGATACACTCATAGATTTTAAATACAACTAAACATTATGTGCAATCAGTCATTGAAATTATATACAACACATTAACTAATTTCAGGAGGCAGACACAGAAAGCCGATGTAGACACGAGAAAAATTGCATTCTGAGCAAGAAACGTTTGAATGTATAAGAGTTACAGATTAAGTCACTAGAACGTCCTACTTCGCATTCCGAAAACTTAAGTCTAAATCGACGAACCATAAATCGCATTCCGTATCTGCATCCGCAACTTCATTATAATAAATAATACTTCCTCCTATATGCCAGGTCACGTCGTAACATATTCAGATGGATAAAAAAATTAAGCGAAAAGGATAATCCCGGGAGAATATTGATATTCTCTATTGAATACAATGGTCGGATAAATCAAAATAAAACTGCTAAATTAATTACTAGACAATAACTTAATTTAAATTAGTATTACAATTTATAAAGTATACTATGCTAAACATTTTGTCGTTGTCACCTCTAAGGTGAAGACTCTAGACATTGAAGAGTTGTCCACAGTTGGACAACTGGTTTTCAAACCAGCTACAACAAACCACGCATTTTTAGTACCAGCCAAAATTCTTACATCATAAAACAGACCAAGTCTTCCGATTTCTATATTGACGCAGTTTTCACTAAAATAACCATTTGGACCAAACATTAAATATGAGTCACATTATGCATTACGGAAAATGCTTGCGTAATTTAAAGTCACAAGTCAACGTGTTACTACACACCTTTAAAGCAGGAGTTGTCAAACGTTTTTAAATGGCAGCGCACTTACTGGCACTAACCACTGGAAATACAGTGATACCGATACCGCGTCCCAAATTACTCGAGATACGCGAAACACAGTAAGTTCAGGTTAAACACAATATATCTACTACTTATTATAAAACAAAGTCCATGAAAGCTATATCCATATGTGATCGATTTTCTCAAAATGTACTGAACGTGTTTTAATGCGGTTCTCATCCATAGGTAGAGCGATTCCCGAGGAAGGCTCTAGAGTATAATTTAATCACGGGCAATGCCGGGTCGGTTCACACACTAAGGCTATTGTATAGGTTAAGCAGCCTTGTTACTATACGGACAAATTGATTTTTGGCCATATATCGGATTATTGCCGTGACAATTATACGTATATTTTCAGTTGCTGGCTATGCGATGTATCTACATATTCTTCGAGGGCACTCGAGCAGGCCACCGCAGCGGACCACTTGGGAAACCCCTTTTCAAGTATTAGGTAGCAGTGACGGGAGGTGCTCGCTGTTACCATCATAATAATTAATTAAACAATCAATTGGATGCTTATCGTGCGCTCTCTGTCTATCAATCATTATAATTATTATTCGACACGTACGTGCGTACTAAAATTTGCGCAAGTGCTTTGGCGTACATAAATTACTCCGCACTCGCGTACATTTTGCAATCGGTACTTTTACTTATGAGCGGGAACTAAAACGCACGTATATATATTTCTCGTTTGCCCCCCTATTTCGCCTGAATGGACCCCAGGTTTAGAAGCTTGTCAATCATAATTGCCGAGTAATATCTGCAAAACCATGAATCACAATACATTCCTATTTCTATCAAGTAAAAGTACTGTTTAAGGTCATTGCCAGGGGATTGGATAGGGAGGTAAGATTTTAAATTGAGACGGCTAAAATGAAAATTTTGAGCAATTTGAGGCTTAAAAATAAATGAAGAAAAGATCTGGTAGGCAATGTTTTGAGCTTTTAAGTCATAAAACCCCCATCCCCAAAATTATCTGGCCAGGCTGGAACAGTTAGCAATAAAATTAACTAAACTGATCCAGATTTTAAAACAACTATATAATGAAAGAATTTCACTCAAAAGTCAGCCAAAACAGCAAGAATACTGTAATAGGTAAAAACAAAACGGCTGATTAGATATGAAATTGTTTTTTTTGTATAGATTATATATTTTATATCTTTATATTTATATTATAACTTAGGAAGTGCAATGTTGCATAGGAAAATGCAGTGCCAGGTATGACGCATGACACTACATTCTCCTATGCAGCGGCGGTATTATGTGAGCGAGGGGTACGGCGAGGTACCTCTCGCTCACATAATACCGCCATAAAGTGACATATTCAGTGTCGCGTTTCATGCGATTTGTGAGTAGCCGGTGGCCTATTTGAGGAAAGGAGGGCAACGCATCGGCATAGTATTTATGTGGATGTTCATGGGCGTCGGTAGTCGTAAAGAGATTCCGTTTCCTCGTAATACGGGGGCAACCCCTATTCTATAAAAAAAATGTAGGTTGGAAATCTGGATTTGTTAATCGATTTTTGATACAGACTACATAAATATAGATTGTATATAACTATAAAACAGTTTTGTGCCACACACTTTTTGGAACCCAATATTTATAAAATATTTATGGACTATGATCAGTTTTAATATATATTATTCTAATTCATTGCATATTAAAATTATTGCAAACTGCTACAGCTAGTGTTAAGTGAGTGCATGTTTACACCTGGTCTTCTCCTATGTTATTATTTATATTATACAAAATTTTAAGTAGAAATACATGCTAATTAAGATAAGGAATAAACACTCATCATAGCCTCTTAATATTTAAATACTATGTTATGTTTAAATCAAACAATAGCTATTTGGGTTAAATCACCTGCATAATGCAGGTTATGCAAATTGTATGAAATGATATATTTTTATATTTTACTCACTGTAGAAAATATCCTACCATTGTGTTATTAAAATATGATATTTTTAATTAGAGGTATACGAATGTAATGTTTAAATTTTCAAGTTATATTACAAAACTTATATTAATCTTGTTTTGTCTTGTAAATACTTACAAATGTCTGAGATCCATGCAATTTATTTCTCATATGAATAACACAATATCATCAATTATATATAGATAATTATATATCTTTTCATTTTTACAATTGAAAATTATTATTTACATCATCACGGTGGGATACAGCTCCTCCTGATACAGTGATCTAATCTCCTGCCCCATATTGTATTATAAAACAAAATTAAATTCTTCATAACATAACATAAAGCTGCCTTAACTTGTGATTAGTGAACTAGTGGAATTTCTTATCATACTTCGAAAGGATATGAGAAAAACGAAACCGAGCAAAATCTTTGTACTACTTGCACACTTCCAGACCACTTACATTTAGAAAGTCACGCAATACACCAGACAACACACTTGTGGGTATGGCTTATCTGGTGTGTCACAGTTAAGCCAGATGATCAAGTCATTGAATACTTTCAATGACTTAATCATCGTCCAACTCTATAACAATTGGTTCAATATTTTCTGTGGCTTTGGTATATTCATCTTTCAATTGGGTCAAAAGTGTACATTTTGGTATTTTTAATTCTTCTGCTTCATCTACAAGGACTTTTAATTTTTGCAGTCTTCCAATATCAGGAGCTGTTGGTAGTAAAATTTGCTTTGTGTCTGTCATCCATTTATCAAAACTGTTTACACGAAAATCAATTGTTTGGAGCATAATGTGTAACTCATCCATGTCATATCTATAATACAGTGTCTTTTTCTCTAAAGCACATTTACAAAAACTCTCTGAACTTGCGTGCTGTAGACAAGCCATGTGTTTACATTCTGAGCAAGAAACTGATGACAAAAAACATGTTGTCTTACAAATCTCACATAATCTTTCATCATCACCAAGCAATTCAAATGCAGTTCTTCGTACATTTTTAAGCCCATTCTTGGCAATCAGAGCTCTGAGACGTCCTTCTTCCTCCGTTGCATTAACAAGTTCCTTTTGTGTTTCCAAAGCAGTCTCCAAATCAAGACGGTCCCCTTCAAGAGCCATTTTACATATGAGTTCGTCGTGTGAGAATACACAAAATCTTTTAAGATTTTTATAGTGCAATATACAGTCACGGCCAACTTTTAACCAATCTGGCGGCGCGAAGTTTACAGCCTCTGCAAAGTTATACCCTTGATTGAATCCTGCATGGTACGCTCTTGGAAAAGTTACAACAAATTCACCAGCCTGTTGGTCTGTTCGGTATATCGGAACACCGGCGGTCATTAATATGTTAGGATTCATAATTGTAACCAATTGATGTAATAAATCTGGTTGAGACTTGAACAGATCTGGGGCTGCAGCTTTCATTGCTGTTTCCAGTAATTCTGCACCACTTCCTGGTACACCATACCAAGTTTTTGCTTCTCCCCAATGTAAATAATTTATAGAGTAACTCCAGTGATCCTCATTATGCCAACAGAAGGCTGAAAAGCACATCCCTACATACATCCATGGTACTGTCATTCCAGATATATCTGCATTTATAAACCTCAACACTGAACCATCCAACACAGGCAAATTATTAAGGTTCCACCCAGAATCTACATACTCTTGATCACCTGGATATAAATTTAATGAAGACTTAGTAGGGAACCCAGATCCATGGTCCATAGAATGTAAATCTGCTCCATACTCAACAGTAACATCTTCTTCAACTGATGATATGATTCTCCAAAATTCCTTTTCTGCAACATTTGTTGGTACCAAGTGGCCTGACATCCCAAAGTAATCAGATTTAAATTTGTCAGCCATTTCACCAAACTGTTGTAATGTATATTCCCTTTCAGCCTGAGCAAAGCCAAATGCTTCAGCAGGTTTGTGTACTACTTCTGCTATACAACATGGACATCTCCAATCTCCATCAGGCACAGCATGTAGGGGTGGTTTTAGGCAAAAAGTATGGTAAGTATCTGAGCAACCATTACATATCAAAAGTAGATCATCTCGGTTGTCTTTTTGACAAATAGCACAAACATATATTGCTAAGGGATCCATATCATATCTAGGCCTTTTTCTAGATTTTGTTATATCAAATTCTTCATCATTTAGGCCTGGCATTTTAGGTCCAGCACCGTAACATGCAAGTCTCCTGAGTTCCCTGTTATGTTTTATTTCTTCACTGTCAATTATTTTAGTGCTTGTTTCAATATCAGGTTTAATGTCCGAGCCAGTCTTTGTCTTTTTAATACTAGTGTGTGGTTTTTCATCATTGATACATTCATATTTTATTTTTGTGATTGATTCAACAGGTACTTCTTTGAAAAGATGTATATTCTCGGCATCTTTTGTTTCAGTTTTGGGTTCAGTCTTTTTTACAGTTTTCAAAATGTCGGCCTTACTTTTTTCAAAAATTTCGTAGGGAAGTAAAATTTTTTCATAATTATTTCTAAGAAAATTCATAGTGTTTGCGCTTTGACTATATCCCATTGTCATTGCAATCTTTCGCCATTTCTTTGGAGAATTACAGCTTTCGAAGCCACCCTCTTCATCAACCCAAAATTTTAGACAATACAAATCTAAAGTTTTATTTTCGATCATCGGAATCTTTAGAGGCGATCCCTGAAGTTCCCAAAATTTTAATATTTTTTCCAGAAATAATAGTTTAAGGCGTGTTATGGCTTCCAATTCATTGACTTTTTGTATCCGTGGAACAAATTTTAATTTATCTACGTCTAATGAAAATGGTGGTTGCCATCGCGATGGAGGCTTAATCTTGCATATGCCCGTTTTCTCCGCCACTGGTCGTATTTTCGCAATATATCCCAAAGGATCGGCGAATTCTTCAAGTGTAGGCTCAAATACAGGAGCTTCTGGTGGCGGAGTGAAAGTAAACTCCGCACTTTTCTGCATGGCATTTTTCTGGATAATTTTACTATCCATTTTAACTTTAAAACTCTACATTTATCTAAACAAAACACTTCTGTTATGTTTGGTGCACTATCTGCATTGAAACCACATAATCAAAATAAAAATAGTATACGTGACTTTTCGCCATGTGTAAATGGCTCCTAATGTAAGTCTGTGTCGGGAACTTGTATCCACAAACTCGAGAAGTCTGCATTCAAATATTGAAGAATAATCACCACCTGCTGCGATAGTGTTTTAAGTAAGAGTTTTTAAAATAAAATCACCACGATCACTAATTAAAGTACACTTGACTGTAATCGTCAATAAATTTGATAATCAAACAGGCAATCGCAACTGAAAACTGCTGATTGTCGCTACTCAATAGACGACGCGCTGAACGGCAACTGCTCTTTGCGTCGAGCGTATATGCGACAAGGGACAACCAAACATCAAAATCGCAGGTCGCAAGTCGCCGCTTACGAATCGCGACATTTAAAACAATGATTACACAACAAAGACACGAAAAAAGAAACAACTAGTTGCCAGTAACTTTATACGATTTCTCCCATTTCACTACATCACACTGTACAGAATAAGTTTAAAACTTTGGTGTATTACTAAGCCATTCATAAATTTATTTGAAATTACTTTACTAAAATTAAAATTGTGCAACTTAGTTACCTACGTTGCACAAATATGTAACGACGCTAGTGTAAATTTGTTGTCAATGGGTTAAGCAATATACAAACACATTATTAGCTTACAAGTTGCTTTTCAATTTTTATGTTTGAAAGCATTTAAATATACATAATACGTCTCGATCAGTATAATAATAGTTTAAAAACACGTAATTATGGCAACATTTTTAGCATTGAAAAATCAATTAAAACCCGAACGAGTTAATTTCGTAACCTGTGCTGATGACGACACACTCGCAGTTGTGTTGCACTCGCTCTCTCTGTCGATGTTAAGGCTCTGAACTTCTGAGATGAATACGGTATACTCTAGAAACGAGATTGAATTTTGTATTTATCAGAATAACACACAAGATATAGAAATACTAAAGTTTGCACGTAATTTTGTCTGTGGCAGGTAATACCGCCGGGTCCCGCCATGGTTCAAGCCTTGTCATGGCGGTGGGTCTTAGTAGTCTGGGGTGAAGCCAGCCGAAGCTAACTGCACCGTAGGGGATCTTTGCACCCCTCTTATAAGAAGAGAGGACCTAAGAGCAACAGGAAGAGGAGCTTTTGCGCACGGGGCAAGGGGAGGAAGATGGGAACCTCATCGTATTGCATTGTCCCAATGCCGGTGGGGTTGTCCTATAATGAGGGGGGCAACCCCATCTATGGAGGTGGAGCTGGTCCCTTAGGGGGCTGATTAGCCGTCGAGGTGCCCTGATGATTTGTTGTTCCGGGGAACCCCACCAAGGGCGGCACTGATGGCAATAATGGTGGTTGTTCTGGGTATCCGGCACTATCATGTGCTGGGAGTCCCACACACCACTGGACCCCATCCAGAGCCGGTGACGGCGCGTAAATGCAGTTCCCCGCATCAACAAAAAATGGTAAAGCCGCCGGGAGCATTTAATTATATCATAAATGTGGAGAGCGGAAAAGAAATCTTACAGAGTTTGTTGGGTTGTCACCACTAACGTTAACTACACCATAGCCCTAGGCTATACCTAGGCTAATTCACTTCCAAAAATAACCTTACTTAGAATTTTGAAAGCTTGCTGAACATAAATGGCACAAGTCTCCTATACAGCTCTAGTGGCACTAGTCTATTACTATTCCCTCAAAGAATGCCATCGGTCCAGTCACAAGCCATTACCGTTGGATCCCCACGACCTTTATGGAGTTGCCAGTCCACTGGGTGGAATTACTATTACAATACTCTCGTGTCGGGATGCATTCAACCTTTCTATGCGAGAGAGGGAAGTCGCCCCCCCCCCTTTCGACTCCAAATTTAGAGTCGAAGTATTGGGCTTTTTCGCTTCCACACAATAGTTTAAGGTCCGAAAAAAAGGAGAAAAAAAACTCAATCTTCCGATGCGGAAACAACGAAAACTCTAAACTTCCCTTCTCCGGCGTTCTTCGTAATTAGTTCTGCGAGCAATATGGCCAACCCATTGCCAATATGAATGAATCTCAAAAGCAGTTAGTTAAATATACCACAGATCAGATGAATTAAATATGATGCAGATTTGATGTAAAGACTTTCATGTGCGTACTTCTTCATCAATTGCCAGCAAGCAAATACGTCCACTGTGTATACGACGAAAAAGAAATAGTTGTTATCTATTATATAATCTGTCTTTGTCTTAGTAATAGAACTAAAGTTGTCCTCATTATATACCTTTCTGTGCTCTCCTTCGAACATTATATAATAATTATCTTGTCGTCATTGCCAATTTTCGGCCGCGGCGGCCATCTGTACTGAGACTATCCAACTGCGCAGGACATGTTATATTGTGCGCAGGCTTGACCATACTCCCTGTTCTCCTATTATCCCATTCGGATGGGACGGCAATCCGACATGACCGTAGCGAAATCAGGAGCAGGAAACCGCGACGCAGATAAATTATTATAATGTATATTATACCAACTAACTGGGTATGTAAGGATCGCGATGAATGGCATTCCGTTCGCTCTGCCTTTCCCATTAGGGAGCTTTTTTATAGCATAAGGGGGAAAAACGAGGAATTTAGGACTTTTGAGGACTACCGACGTCCCATGGACATTCACATAATTGTTACGCAGATGCGTTGCCCGCCTATTATCCCCCCAATAGGCTACCGGATACTCACAAACCGCACGAAACGCGAGAGCGACGCTGTCACTTTACACCGGTATCGAGTGAGCGAGAGGTACATCTCCGTTCACGCCGACCCAATTCAACGGAGTTCGGCCGGAAAATGCAACGGCATAAGAGGATGAGAAGTCATGCACCATGCATGGCACTACCTCCTCCTATGCAGCATGCACTACCTCTTCCTATAATTCCTAGCTGGCGTGAAGATGTGTTGTTGTTGTAATTTGGTAAATACATATGCTCAAAAATCGAAGATATAAGTTATAGTTATAAGTTACATTTTCTTGCAGGATAGAGTTTTGAAAGTCGATAACGCTGTAATTCGTAGTTAGCTTTATAGTTTGTGGGTGACTTATACGAAAATAATGACAGGTTTGTGCTACCAGTTTCAATTTTTTTTGTCAATTCACATTTGACAATTGTCATATCATATGTGTCAAATTGGTAAATCTGTTAATGAACTGCACCAAAACCTGCATAAGTTCCTACTTTACAAATAGTAATTAAAGAAATACCATTTGCTATGAAATAAGAATATTTGTGTGTATTTTCTTGCTTTAATTATGTATTTAAACACTAATAGCAGTTTAATATAACAAATTTAACTCAAACATTTCAAGTAATAATACTAATCTGTAATTTTGGACGTAGGTGCATCTAGTATATATATTTTATACAAAATGAATAAAATACGAAGCGTTTGGAAGTTGAATAGTATACAGTTACAACAAATTCGGGCTGGACACAGAATGCGTGGAAAACCACCCATCTACAGTCGGACTATAAAAGAGAGGTTAGATGAACTTAATTACAAGGATGAGTTGTACACAACTCGTATAGATATTGGTTTTCCACCGGAAAAGTAAGTACAGCGCTGTAATATTAATTTTACTAATATTATAAATGCATAAGCTATTATTTATCCGTGTTATACTTACTAACTTCCTTAAAAACTACTGAATGGATTCACATTAATTTCTG
>JAFELO010000552.1:405399-428630 GCA_017140195.1 Eumaeus atala | reverse complement strand
ATTAGTCCTTACACCTCAAGCTTATCAACTTAAATAAATTGTCATGCTCATACCTTGTGTTGGTACAGAAGTCATAACACAATATACTAAGGTTGATTAATTATGTTAGGCTTATTGATTTTGAGAAGCCACATGCATTTGTATAAATAAATATTTTTTAGGAATCCCAAGTTAGTAAGCCGTATAAACAAAACTGACCATTTGCGAAAAATTAAAAATGACAAGGAACTGGAACGAAAAGCACGCCATTGTGAATTGGAAGTCGATTTAGCTCAAGCAAGAAAAGATTGGCTTCAAACTTTAGGACCCCTTCACAAAAAGCAAATAGCCGATCATTATGCAATATTTGACCATCTATATGGCGAGGGATACTTTACACCTCACTTAAACTTAGACATTCTTTATGATCTTAAAGAAGATGTGTGTATGCCTGTATATCATGGCAATGTCATCATGCCATCAGAGGCATTAAAATGTCCCATAGTTAATTATGAATCTGATGCAAACACATTATGGACACTTGCCCTAACAAGCCTTGATGGTCATTTAACAGAAAATGATAAAGAATATGTTCATTGGCTTGTGGCAAATATACCAGGAAATTTAGTTGAAAAAGGAGATGTCATCGCTGAATATTTGCGCCCATTTCCTCTAAAAGGCACTGGATATCACAGATATGTTTTTGTACTTTACAAACAAAATGATAGAGTGTCATATGATTTTCCAAACGGTAAGATCTTAATTTCCTTTTAGAAAATACAATAATATATATCTTGTATTTACGGGCTCAATGATTCCTGATCCTGGTTTTAAGTCTAGCACCTGTGTAGGACTAAGGAGGATGCTCTTAGGATCCGAAAGGTGGCGTGCTTGCGCAACAATTGTTTAGGAACCACTTTTGTAGTACTGATGCCCTGCTGTTACACTACTATTATTATGTACACAGAATGTAACGATCAAATAACAGTATATTGTATTATGATCATCATCATCATTATGAACGCCCTTATCAGTCTACTGTTGGACATAGACCGCTTTCATTGAACGCCAAGATGAATGATCTACTCTCATCCATCCCGGACCGGCTACTGCGTGGAGATCGTCTTATCTTTATCTTGTATAATAACAGTCATAGACAAGTGGATTCTGATTTTTATTGTTATATTATATGCTAATGTTTTTCTCTTAGTTTCCTCATCAACACTCGAGGGCCGCACATTTGTCACCCGGGAATGGTACCAAAAGTACCAAGATGTAATAACTCCAATAGGACTTGCATTTTTCCAAAGTAAGTGGGATTCCAGCGTGAAAAGTTTCTTCCATGACACATTACAGCAGAAAGAACCAGGTAAATTAATATTTATTATTTGTAGTATATTTATTATCCCAAGATTATTGGTACAATTTACATAGAATAACTCTCTTTTATAACATAGGGGCACAATCGAGCAACCAGTGCTAATTAGTGACCACTGACGCCCCGTAACGCAAATGCAGATGAGTTGCTAGATTAATCATCCATCTAATGTGAAGAAAGAGAGTATGTTCCAGTTAGTACAACTCACATTGGGATGCATCTCCACTATCTGCAGTAGAGAGGGGTTACGGTTCACCTTTCGACCCTAACCTAGTCTCATCGCCGGACGAGCATTCATGGTTGTTCAATGAAACTATTGAATGTCATTTCGTTTCGACAGCATAACTTTACGACAGCATAGGCCAGATCATAAGATTCAGAATAGAAAATACATTGCTTCCTTGACCTACACTATTTGCTAACTTATTGTTGGTATCTTTTCTATCTTTTAGTATACGAATATGACTTCCTGCCGCCGTACATTAGTCCGCAGGAGTGGTTTCCGAGAAGGCAGCCATTTAACACATATATGGATAAGTACAGAGACCCCAAAGAGATCAATAAAGAGTACCTTCTCCGTAAACTGAAGAATGAGGATCCGTTTAAGGCTCCGCCGCCTCCTCTCAGATTTCCCAACGCTCAGCCCTTGCCACGGAAGATGCCCAGCTGGTTGAAACTACATGAGAAGAAGATAAGACTTGGCTGGGGTAGGGTAAACGATGTTTGAAGTGTCTGTAGCTAAATATAATAGATTGTGTAGTTTGCATTTTTTTCCCATAATTGTAAAGATAAGGCAACAGGCAGTTAATGGATCTGCCGATAGAAGTGTAGAGCTTGAGAAACTAAACCTAGTTGCTAGTACGTATTGAAGACGCACATCGCAGACGAGAAGTCATTATTATTTAGTAGGCACTTGTAGCTGTACTCGTGATATACTCTTCTACCAATCCCGGCAACTCACAAACCGAAAGCAACGCGACAGCATAACTATAACTTTTGAGACGGTATCATGTGAGCGAGATGTACGGCTGCAGTACAGCATGACACTGCTAACACAACCAACTGCATATAGTTTAGTTTTTTGAAATATAGGTATAAACGAGCAACTGGAGACACCACTGGCAACTAGGCCATAGGCTACACACAAGCCTCACGAAACCTGATGACATGCCCGTCATTTTTAATGGGCATTAAAATAAAACAAACATTGCATTTTAATCATATTTCGTAATACGAACATTACAACAACCAAAATTACAATTTCGTATGTTACACCATATATTATATCATTTATGTGATACGTACATGAAGACAATGTCAAAAGCTATGTTCTTGTTGTACATACTTTTTTTAAGTGCGGAATTCGTTCAGACAAGCTCGCGGGCAAGTCTGCAGTAACGAAGTCCGTCGGGCATATCATGCCCGACGGACTTCGTTACTTTTTTTTTGGTTTGTGCAATATGTGTGAAGTGTATTCTCGATGAGGGTAGTTTAGCAGAAACATTGCTTTCATATACATTGCTCAATTACTGAGCAGACCTGTCCGTCAAGTGAATTCCCCGCTTAAAGTACTTTTCCAATTACAGCATTATGCGGCACGATTTTCTTCCTAGAAAGAATAATATCTATAAAAATCTTGGTGTTTGCTCTGTAAGAAATGATTTAAAAAGTGCGGTAAAAAATATCAAAAATATCACCCTCCTGACACAGTCGGGTGATAGCAGGAATATAATGGGAAGCGCAACGTAACGCTGAGCGTATCGCTTTACCGTGCTTTCCTTGCACACCTTCCCCCCCCCCCAAAATCAAGTTCGTCCTTAAGGAGTAAACTCCAGCGTTTAGAGATTGACTGACACACTTTTTCTTCTTTCAATTGGTTATTTAAATTTTTACCGCATGTCACTTTATTTAGACAATTAAAACACAACACGTCTAAAATATTTTTTTCTACCAACGCCACAATTTGACCACTCTGTTGGTGCACTATGGCATGTCTTACTTTATGTCTACAATTTGCACTACCGAGTCACTTTATGCTTTATAGTTGGAAAAGTACTATCATCCTGAGGCGGTGACATCCACCAGCTACCAGCTGGCTAGCAACTGCCAGATGTTAGTGATAACTGCCAATAGTTATTAAAAAAGTTTGAAATGTTTTTAGTTTTCATCTTAAGAAACAAAAAATTACGAATGAGATTATATAATAAAAAAGTATAGTAATATCCAAAATAATCCTTTCGGCTAGTTACTATTTGTTCCAATACCAAAATCATAAAATTCATTAGCAACTAACAAGTTACAATCAATGGCAATGAATCAACTCAGATAAAAAAAACAAAATGTTCTGCAGCTAAAGAACTGGACAAATTCAAATACTTAAATAATTCTTGTTCCCCTCTTTAATATTTTCAACATCTGACAATAGAATATGAAGAAATAAAATTCATTAGGAATTTAAAAAATATATATTTTTGGTTGTCTCATCCTAGCACCAGGCCAATTCGCATACACAAAATGGTGCCAATTCGCATACACAAAATGGTACCAATTTGCATACACAAAATATATCTATCCAGTCAATATAGGACACAAAACTATTTTTAAATTTGCCAGAATACTTATAAAATAAATGCAATAGTAAAGAATGGATAAAAAACGAGCACAGACAACAATTACCGCTTCACATTTAAGACTTTACCGCAAACATTTTTTGACTAGACAGATGCTCAAAAACATATATTGAAAGTCAACTATAAAAATTTTAATTTCTTTCACCTCCATAAATATTACAATAAATTGCTTAAAAGAATGCAGTACAAGTACAAAGTTATAGACATAAAACATATCGCCAAAAATATTAATTAGATCAAACCATGCATATGTTTACAAATTGTTTTGTTATTTAAAAAAAATGACAACCGTAAGTAGTCTCAAAATATTGACGAAATCCCAACATGTGATGCGATAATATAAATTGATACAGTAGCTATAAGTAGTTTGTTAATGTTGAGTGTGGGATGAGCTCTGGCCTCCCTAGTCCAAGCCCATATCATCGCTGGCCGGTGCCTTAGGCGCAGAGGCGGTCTCTGCCTCGGGAGTGTCTGGAAAGGTCAGATATTAATTAATCGGAAAAGTTGTGAAATATAAACGGCCTGTGCATGAAAGCCATCACTTACGGAAACGAGCCCGGGTTCGAATCCGTAAGTTGAGAACTATGATTTGTAGAAAAAAAAATGAAAAACGAGAGAGCTCTAATAATAATAAATAAATTAAGAATGGCTTTTTGCTGATTTGTAGCGCAAATTGACCCCTCCCGTTAGTGGGGGTGGTGTGTGTGGGGTGTGTATGTGTCTGTGAGGAGACCTTCTCTGATAAGCCAAACATTATATGAGCTCAATTATTCTTATTCACGACACCGCAATTTAAACGACATCGTGCGCGTTGTCTGTCCTCCTAAACCTGAAGACACAAAAGTCGCTAGTCAGTCGAACTGTTGAGGCTGGACAAGTGCCGCCAACCAGTAGTAGGTCCCTACGAAAAAAAAAACGCCATCACTTTTAAAACGGTATCATGTAAGCGAGAGGTACCATACCGTCGAACCGCCTGAACTTGGCTGCTACGTGTTTATTATCTATGGTCACTTACGAATAAGATGATCGAATTTCTTCTTGAGCTTGTCTATGGCAGAAATGATCTCTGGGTCGTTCTTATACTTGTAGTAGTTGGCGGGGTTGGCAGATACATCTTGGAACGCTGCCAACACTTTTGGGTCCTGAAAATACAAACAATTATTATTACTGTTTACTCCTGATGAAACAACCAGCTGTTGCCCGCGACTTCGTTCCCGTGATTGTACCAAAAACAACCATAGGCAGTCGAGAATATTGCAAAATTCTACATTAGTGAGCACCAACGTCTTAAAACAAACCCCATACAAAAAATGGAACCCTTTGCTCTTGTAGTTTCTATGACTTCGTGATGAATGCGTGGCCTTTCGCTTTTATATATGTATAAGATATACTGCGATAAAATCCTTGTTGTAAAAAGGATGTGTAAATAACTTTTTTCTTGAAGAGCTAAGCTCTCCAACACACCGTTGTGTTGGAGAGCTTAGCTCGAAGCTTGCACGAAATGTTGCACAGCCTAATTGAATCCTCCCGGCGTATTGGTCATAGGGTGAACTTGGACAAGACGAAGGTCATGTTCAACGAACACGTCCTCGCTAGGTCGGTCAATCGATGTCGATGGTCGTAGAGGAATACGTCTACCTCGGGCAGCCATTGCAATTTGGTAGACATAACTTTGAGCAGGCAGCCGATACAAATATTAAGTTGGATTCAGCAGCATTCCGGAAGCTTCATCATAGTCTCACGTCGCCTCTACCGCAGAGCTTGGACACGAAAGTCCTCAACCAATGCTTTCTCCCCATGATGACCTACGGAGCCGAATCATGGCCTCTTAATTTAGGACTGGTCCGCAAGTTTGCGGTAGCTTAACGGGCTATTGAACGTACCATGTTGGTCTGTCCGACAGAATTCGTAACGAACTCATGAGGCAGAGAACTAAAATATCACGCAACGAATATACTCAATGAAGTGGCAATGGGCTGGTCACACAATAGGAAGAACAGATGGCAGATTTGGCCAGTAAGGTTCTGGAGTGGAGGCCGCGTTTAGGAAAACGAAGTGTTGGTCTACCGTTCACCAGGTGGGAAGACGATCTCCGTGCAGTAGCCGGTCCAGGATGGATGCGAGCAGCAGGAGATCGGTCGTGCTGGCGTCCACTGAGAGAGGCTGACTATGTCCAGCAGTGGACCGATAAGGGTTGACAATGATGAATGACGAAGCCAGTAGTGAAATAGCTCTATAGAGATGGCCGCCGTAGTCGAAACACGGTTACGAGGACATTATTATAAAATGTTTTGTTATTGAGTGACTCTTAACACTGCTTTCCTTACTTTCATGGCGGAGGCCACCTCCGGGTCACAGAACACGTTGTACAGCTCGTCCCTGAAGCCGCGGCCCTGCTGGTCCTGCTGCCCCTGCTGCTGGCGCGACGCCTCCCCCCGCGCCTCGGCCGCTGCGCGCGCGCGACGCACCTTCTCGCGGTGCTGTAAATTACAACAACACGTGCTTATTAACGTCACCGTTCGTTTGCCTCTGTACTGTAATAATAATTCACACCAAATTCAAATACAGCCATGTGAGTGAGACACTGCAAACTCAAACAATGCTTCACTCAACACAACACCACTTAGAACCAGGTGGTGCCATGCTGCCCAGTAGGAGGTAGTGCCATTCATGGTGCATGACATTACATTCTCCTATGCAATGAAATTGGGCCGGCACAGCCGGCAAGCTACCTCTCGCTCACTTGGTACCGGTGTAAAGTGACAGCGTCGCTGTCGCGTTTCATGCGGTTTGTGAGTAGCCGGTGGTCCATCAGGGCCGGGGGTGATAGGAGGGCCAACTCCACGCGACGCCACCTGTCACGGACAGGCGCTGAGAGCTATTTTAAACCCGTACCTCTTTCTCCTCCTTCTTGCGTTGCGCGGACAGCCTGTGCTGGCGCAGCTTCTCCGCGTTGGGCTTCACCTCGTGCAGCCACTCGTTGGTCTGATCGTCGTAGTCGATCTTCAGCGACTCGCACAGATCGTGGGAGGCCTCCTCGAATTTACCCAACAATCTGTAGAAACAAAGTGGGTTTTGTTCTCACATCATCGAGCAAAAGACGAAGGAGGACTTCTGGGTACTTCCCGCCATTACTATACTATATTACGCCGTCCTGCTTTCTCTCTAGTTAATATCTGTGGACTTATCACAAAACGTTAGCCTAGTCCTGCAGTGAGTACCGTAAGGACTTGTGTTACACGTCCTAGACAACGGAAATATATTTGATATTTTTATATAATACATAGATAAACATCCGTAACCTAGGCGGGATTCGACCCCGCGGCTTCTGGCGTGACATGCGGACTAACCGCCACTTTATCAACGGAGCCATCCCGTCGTCAAAGAATGGGGGTGCATTTGTGCGCTATAACAATTATCACCTGTGCAGATGACTCGTATGAATAGGAGCTGAAATTCGGCTAGGACATTAGTACTAGTAGGCGTACCTGTAGGCGCGTCCGCGGAACTTGTAGGCGGCCGCGCTGTCACAGTTCAGCTCGAGCGCGCGCGTGCAGTCCTTGATGCACGCCAGCAGCTTGTTCTGTTTCAGGAACACCTGCAAACGAAAGTTTATAGTGTCAAATCTATGTTGTAATAGTTTGTGCCATATTGCATTGCAGCAGAATTGGGCTGGCACGACCGGGGCGGTACCTCTCGCTCACATGATACTGGCGCAAAGTGACATCTCCGGTGTCGCGTTTCGTCAGATTTGTAAGTAGACGGTGTGGGGGAGTGTCAGACCATTCGGTGTGGGGGAGAAAAGGAGGGCAATGCATCGGCATAGTAACTATGTGAATGTTCATTGGTGTCGCTAGAGACGATATTTAACGTAAAATTAAACTCTCCAGTGATGAGTAAAATCACGTAAAACCTATCACACTATCAATAATTATATTAATACCTTCGGACTCATCATTACCACAAAAGCCTGTGCAAAATACCGTAAGTACTTGCGTTACAAGCACTAGATAATGGATGGTATATTTAAGATCTCTATTATAGCAATACATATAATACATAGATGAACAAACATCCATGACCTGGACGGAATTCGAACCCGCGACCTCTGACGCAACATGGACGATAATCAGAGCTGTGTTACCACAGAGCCAGCCGGTCATCATATGTGTGCACGTGCATTGTACTATTTTCCTTCTTAGCAGATTCAATTCATGATTGTAGGTCACCGTGAAGTACCATTTAGTACTCTTGGCAGAAGCACAAATTTGATCTTGTAAGGTCCATCAGTTTATTCTTTAGTGGTAAAGGAATCCTATAAATAGTATATAGGCAGTATTTATTACCTGTCCTCTTTTAGCAAAAAGTAAGGCACTTTGCGGATTCAACTGTATAGCTTGTGTATACAGAGAGATGGCTTCATCAAACTGTTGTTCAGAGAAAGCCCTCATAGCCTCTGTTCTCTTCTCATCTGATTGATCGCTATCCTCGTCCGTCACTTCTTTGTCTTCATCGCCCATGTCTTGATCAGCATACGAGTCTCCTTCGATCACACCTTGGAAATGGGAAATAAATACAATAATTATTACGGTTATATTAATATAGATTTGTTTAGGAAAGAATTGTTACTTACCTCCTTATTATGAGTTATATAGAAATTTTGATAATACAGTAAACGCCCTGGGGTGTTACTGTATCATCAAGTTCATCCAGATGTAAAATATACACAAAAGAAAGATTCGTAACAGAAAAGTTAGGATATTAAAATATTTTAAACTTGTTCAAAGGTGTCTATTGAGTACTGTACTAGTAAAATCGGTTCAGTAATTTCGGAGATTAACCAGGACAAACAGTGAAAAGAGATTTATATACAAGGTGTATGCAACCATATATCGAATAAAAATCAGATCATATACACGTATATTACTGATATCTTAAGTTTACGCGAATGTTAATCATTACAATATAAATAATTTCACGGATTCTATCGCGGTTAATTTAATTATTTAACAGCCCGATGTTTCAGAAGCTTTACAGCAACCACATCTCAAGCTCAAGCTTCTGGAATGTTCGGCTAATCGAATAATATTGATGTCTTAAGTTTACGCGAATGTTAGACATTACAATAAAACTACTTTTACGGATTTTATCGCGGTTTATTAAATTATTTATGTAGTCAAATAATTAAATAAACCGCGATAAAATTAGTAAAAGTAGATATATACTGTATAAAAATCCGACTCATCATTCTATTTTAATTAAATTTGCTAAGTATGCAACAATCAATGTAAATGAGCTACCAGATGCCCTGAGCCCATGGTGTCATAAGTTATGAAAAGCACCTGATTACTTATAATTATAGTATGAATGTGGAGACAAGGCAGGTATGTAAGGATTGTGATACGTGGCACTCAAATCACTCTGTCTACCCCATTAGGGGACTGGGGTGAAGATGAGTTGTTGTTGTTAAGACTCATAATTATTTTCGATTGTCAATTAACGCAGCTTAAGTTTCAAATATTGTGTTGTGTATGTAGTTGGCTGTTGACATCTGTTGCTTATTCACTCTATTTACTAAAGGGTCCTGTCGATAATGTCAATAAAAATACAACTACTTGCTCAACTACCTACGTTTAATAGGTATTTGAGACATATATTGAGCCATAGAAATAAAATTTGATGCAGAAACGAATCAATTTCTATCAACTATATAATATAATTATTATATTATAATCAATATTCCAATTTTGAGACCATCTAGAGGCTGTTTTTACCAAAAGTTTTTTAATTTTTTTTTCTAATTCTCAACTGGTAAGATAAATCACTAAATATTCAAATATGGCCTATTTGTTGTGGCCCATAGTTTGGGGAAGCCCTGATCTATATAATTAATTAGCTATTTGTAAGAAAAATTGTGCCTAGAAGCCAAATTGGGCGGGTATGACCAAGGAGGTACCTGTTCCTAGATGATATAGTTTCAAAGTGATGTTTGATTGTATTTTGTGTGGTGATTTTGGTGATTGGTCCACTGGGTATACAGATTTGAATGTAGTGGATTAAGATAAGCTACACAGTTTGTGACACAATATATGAGCTTTTTTTTAATGCATAAGGGCACAAACATGCAACCGGAGCCTTTTGATGACTATCGACATCCATGGTCATTTGCATGATTGTTACGCAGATGTAAAATTAGGTGTTAGCCGTGATGACCTGCTTCAGACTGCAAAAGAGAGATATTTGAGCTGTTGTAGATTTTTGTAATTTTTATTTGTATATATATTCAAAAGAGCAGACGTAACATTTTGAAGACTACAGACTTGTTTACTTGTTTCCATACATATTGCACAAGTGTGTGTGCTGTCAACAAGGGTACCATATTCTCGCATTCCCTTGTTCCGAGGGAATAGCAGTCCTATACGACTGGAGAGAAGTCGGGTACTGAATGCTTTTTGTGTAACACCATTCTCACTTTCGTACTGCCTTTTCCTACAATAGGCCACTGGCACACACACCACTCATAGCACGACAGCCTATTTGAGACTACGTCGGTATCACGTGACCGAGGGCTACATCCACTCTCCATAATACCGCCGTAAAGTGACATCTTCAGTGTTGCGTTTCGTGCGGCTTGTGAGTAGCCGGTAGGAGAGCATCGCATCGGCATAGTAATTATGGTGATGTCCATGGGCGTCGGTGACCATGAAAAGGCTCCGATTGCTGGTGTGCTTCCTAACAAAAATCCCCGGTCATAGCGGACCGGTTCGGCTGCAAAACAACAATGACACTACAGCTCTTAAAATTGAAATTGTTATTCTCTTTACTTGCTATTTTCATTACCTAATTGTATATTATATAGAGAACATTTTCTTAGAAATGAACCTGCTTCGCTTTTTAATTCTACTGTGTATCTCCTGGGAAATCTAGTGCTTATTATGAATTCTGGTCTTAAAAGTAAAACATTATACAGCAAATTTTACTTAAATTTCAGTTTTAATAGTAAGGTTGAGAATGTTTCGTTTAAATCTGAGTTTGATAAAGTGGAGATGTTGATTGGCTTCTGAAAAGTTAATGCATAAGGGCACAAACATGCAATCGGAGCCTTTTGATGACTATCGACATCCATGGTCATTTGCATGATTGTTACGCAGATGTGTTGCCCTCCTATAAAACCCCCCCCCATTGGGCCAACAGCTACTCACAAACCGCCATCACTTTACGGGGCTATCAAGTGAGCGAGAGGTATTTCTCTGGTTGTGCCGGCTCAATTCCGTTGCATAGGGGGACATGTACCATGCATGGCACTACCTCTCGAGTGGACAAAGTCAAATACCTTCCATATCAAGCTCTACAACGGATGCGGAGTCTGATTCTTCATCATCAGTCTCTTGTGTCTCATTTTTGGGTGCTGTATGATCCCTGAAAAGAAAATTCAGAAATTTTTGGTATTTTTAAGAGCCCAATAAGTCTTAGATTCCTCGAGCCTAACACCTGTCCTCATTACTCCACGTTATTCACGTTAACATCTATGTACCATTGGTGTAATTTCTTCTTTGTTGTATAGAGCAAACAAGCCAATTAATGACACATAGACATCCACATATTGTTTGCTTAAAAACCGCACAAAATGCAGTGCTGTAAGGTGACAGATATGCATGACAGTATATCTGTCACTTTACAGCAGTTGCATGCAAGGACGAGGTACCTCTCCCGTTGTGCTGGTACACTGGGCTTGCAATGCAGTATAGAACTATCTCTTACTAAAGACAATTTTAACTTCACACCTTCCTTGAAAAACTTACTATAAAGACAACATAATTCAAGTACATTAAGCATAAATTGGAATAAAAATTATGTAATAATAAAATGTTGTATTATTTAATATCATGGCTAGTAAAACCAACTGGAAGCTTTTCAAGTATTAAATTTGATAAAGGTTTCATTAAAACTTAAATATATTAGGCTATGATAAATGTCCTCAAATATGATACATAGTAAAAACGAGAGATTGATATTAAGATAAGAAGCATAAATATGGAACATACTTATCACCGGATGCAGCGAAATTCTTGGTTTCATATGTAGCTGTCGGAAGTGAAACGCCGAGTGAAATCAAGTAATCTTTGAAAAATGATAATTTTGGATTGTGGATAATCTGCGGTTGGCTCTTGCAAAGTTGCACGAACACTTTCAACTGCGACAATTGTTCTTCACTAAACGGGCAGCTCATTTTGTATTGTTAATAACCTGCCGGTAATCAATGAATTTGTAACGAAAATATGTATATGTTTAATGACGAATACGAAGTTATGTAAATTTTTATACGAGTTGTTTGAATTTTAGACTATAAATACCTTACTTCACACTTTGAACAAAAAGAAAGTTCAAGAATATTCTGAGGACAAAATAACGAATTGTAGTAAAACGACAAAAAATGCACCATCAACACTTCTGCTTCTTCTTCTTGTTTGTCAAATGTCACTTATCATTTGACGTTTCCAGTTTACTTGTTTTTTTTTCAATATTAGTACCGTAGTAAAATTTGTAAAATAACTAGGTATAGTTTAATTACGTTATCATAATTATGTATATGACTCAAAAAGCTTCACTATTTAGACTAGGAAGTTGAAGATATCAGAAATTAAATTCCTACCACTGTGAAATTCCACAAAAAATATCGTAGAGTTGTTCACTGCGTTCGTCACGAAAGCGTCCAAAATTTTTCAAGAAAATGTGAGTCAAGGAAATGAACTTTTGGCGACATTTTCACATCCATTCGACTTTTTAAAAGAAAATATTCGATGTACCAAAATGTCAGAATGAATTCAAATAAAAGTGTGGGTTTTAGATCATTTGAATGATGTAAGCTGTGTTTAGTCGAAATTAAGTATTTACCAACTTTAACTTTTACGTAAAAATTATATTTGTTTAATTTTTACAACTAACAATTGAAACAACACAAATTTATTTATATTGCAAACCAGTGTTATCAGTAAATGTTATGTTAAAACATAAGGTATTATCGTTATTAAGTGTAAAATTAGTTATTGTGTTTTAGTGTTTTATCCCAAATACAACACCAACAAAGGCTAGCTGGTAATCATCAAAATATTGTCCCTTTATCAGATGTGGAATAGATGTAGGTAGGCTCCGTGATTCGCGTTTCATGGTTAATCCCAAGTAAACGAAATTGTATATATTATTCAAATGCAATAATGTGTTATGCAGTATAACAATAACCGTAGGGATCAGAAAGCGATGAAGTCCTCCAACATTCCATATAATAAATCGAAAGCAACAATCTGTATGTGATCAATTTTCTCAAAATGTACTGAAAATATTTTCCAACGGGTTTTACTCATTTCGTGAGCGCGATTCCCGAGGAAGGTTTTAGTGTTTAATTTGTTCATGGGTGAAGCCGGGGATGATCGATAATGATAATATTAAATCAATATCTATTATATTGTGTCTTTATATCATAGTGAGTTATTGTACGCGAAACTTCGCTTGCGTTCGGAATGAGGAAATTTCACAAGTTGAGTGAAATGGTTTGATAAAAACAAAAATTTGTAAACAAAAAATTGTATATTAACAAGTAGCTTGTGAGCATGTAAGCTTGCTCAACTTTTATTTATTAGGGAATTAATATTGATGTCTCCTAACAAAAATAAAATTTCTTAAGCTGTCGCTAAAATTAGAATTAGTATAAGCATAGTTAGTTGGCTAACCGATTTTGTTACAGCGTCGTTCGTCTTATTTGCAAATCATTTGCAAATCTCCATAGACTGTGATCCTATTGGAGCTATTTTTTTATTTGGGTATGAACTAATCTACCGCCCATTTTAATGACACCACAGCTCTTAAAATTGAAATTGTTATTCTCTTTACTTGCTATTTTCATTACCGAATTGTAAACTATATAGAGAACATTTTCTTAGAAATGAACCTGCTTCGCTTTTTAATTCTACTGTGTATCTCCTGGGAAATCTAGTGCTTATTATGAATTCTGGTCTTGAAAGTAAAACATTATACAGCAAATTTTACTTAAATTTCAGTTTTAATAGTAAGGTTGAGAATGTTTCGTTTAAATCCGAGTTTGATAACGTGGAGATGTTGATTGGCTTCTGAAAGTTCCAAAATATGTTTGGAATAAGTTATTATGCAGCACTAAATAACTCTCAGCTATCTCTGCTGTTCTGGACTACTGACTGCGTCGCAAGGAGCACAATATTGTACAAGCGTATCGACGTGATCGTCATCATCATCAGCTGGAGGACGTCCACTGCTGGACAGAGGCCTCCCCCACAGAGCGCCAAAGGTCACGTTCACGAGCCGCTTGCATCCAGCGGCTCTTCGCCATCTTAACCAGGTCGTCCGTGCGTCAGGTAGGAGGCCGTCCCACACTCGTATCTACGTATTTACATAAAATTCTATGTTCCCTGCGAAAGCCTGCAGAACTTGATCGATGTTGGCTTGTTAGCCAACGTTAGATTGACTGACACTGGGTATAATAATGTATCATTTGAACAGTCGGGATCGCGTGTCTTCAATTTGGATGGGATTTCATTTACTTATTTTTAGAATGAAATTAAAATATATGCGCGAATATGTAGTAGTCGTATTGTAAAAATTACATTATGACCATTTTCGAAACAGGGCCGTTTTTGTGTTGGGTCAACGATTAGACGGATTGAATACAGAAGTTCCGCCTAATAGAGCGTTATACGTCATTCCAAAAAGCGAGCGTTATTGAATTAAAGTAGGTTATTAACCACCTTGACACGTATGCCATTAATGCCAACACAATTTGTCGAAAAATGTTCAATGCTAGATAGCCCATATACCATATCGCTACGACGCTGGTGAAACCGCGGGTTGCTCATAGTACCTAAGCATGTCATGAAGTTATCCGGTGTCGTAGTTTTGTAGTAGTCTAAGGTTTGTTTTGAACCTCGCCACCGACTCACAGTTTAGCAGTAACACAATTAGTATCGGGCTCACGTCTGCCGGAGGAGGCGCCACATAATTGCTTATGGAATATCATTTGGGAAGTTGGCTCGTTACAGAAACGGTCGTGTAGTTAAACGCACGCCATCTCGTAATAGATAAGCGATTAACTAAACGACACTTCTACGCGTGACGCTCGCTGCATGGGATATGAGCTGTTCCGTGTTCAAACTATCCGCTTGTAATCAAAACTAGCTTTGTTCCGCGGTTAACTCTCGTCAAATCCAAAAGAACCAGCATTTATTTTTCGGTAACAATAGTAAAATGGTGTTAGTCTAGGTTATGATTTATATCCCCCACCATGGTTCAAGTCTTGTCGTGGCGGTGGGGCTTAGTAGCCTGGGGTGAACCTAGGCGAAGCCAATTGAACTGAACGGGATCTTCGTAACGTAAAGATCAGGAGGAGGAATCGCTCTCGTTACCCCTCTTATAAGAAGAGGGGACCTAAGAGTAAAAGGAGTGGCTTTTGCGCACGGGGCAAGGGGCGAGGATGGGAACCTCACCTCATTGCACTGCCCCAAAGACGGCGGGGTTGTCCTGTAGTGCTAAGCAACCCCATCCGTGGAGGTGGAGTTGGTCCCTTAGGGGGCTGACTAGCCGTGGAGGTGCCCTGATGATTGTTGTTCCGGGGCACTTCACCAAGGGGGCACTGATGGCTCTCGCGGTGGTTTTTGTGGGTATCCGGCACTATCAGGTGCCGCGAGTCCCACACACCACTTTCTCCGCGTCAAAAAAAAGATTTATATCTGCGCTGAAGTCCGTTCAAATCTGTTCAGTAGATTTTGCGCCTAAGAATGTTAAACATAGGAATGCCCATACATATGTCGCAGTCGGATTGTCTAAATCACCGTATTTCATTACGGCTAGCCATACTAAAGAAACAAAAAACGTCCCGTTTTATTTTGTGGCGGATTATCCGCATTGAATACGGCTGAGTGTGATACAAGTGGTATTGTTACATTCATATTTCGTCTGTTATATTATGTATAATTATTTTTGACACCTATTTGATATTATTTTTATTAGCTTTCTATATAGCATAGGAGGACAAACGAGCAATCCGAGGATTTTGGCGCCACGTTCATTACCATCATTATATGCAAATACGTTGCCCTCCTGCTAATCACTCCATTCATACTGGGCTACACAAACCGCACAAGACGCGACCTCATACATGTCATTTTAATGTAGTAAGTGTCGGTAGTGCTGGTCCAAATCGGCCCCAATACAGCATGGCACTACCTAACTTAACTTAACTATAACCTCGCGGCCTTGCCAGCATCGAGATTCTTGAAATAAGTGATATTTCTTGTTTTTCATTTATTTTGTTTCCTGTTACATACATTTTTTACTGTTACGATAATGTTACATTGTCTACTATTACGTTAACGTTAAACTGTTTACGTTTTACGTTCAAGTTACATTGTCTACGATTACATAAATGTAACATTCTTTACAGCTAAGTTAATGTTGCATGGTTTACTGTTACTTCAATGTAACATTGTTTTCTGTTACGTTAATGTAACATTTTCTACAGGTGCGTTAATCTTACATTGATTACTGTTATGTTAGTGTAACATAGTTTTCTGTTACATTGTTTACAGGACATTTTGTCGGAGCTTTTTGATTACTACTGACGCCCATAAACATAATCATTATGCAAATGGATTGCCCTACTCTAAAAGTTAACAAATAGCTGTAACTTTCGGAAGGTACCCCAGTCGTATCGACTCAATTTGGCTGCAATGCAGCAAGCCTCTTATTATGATACCTTCTCGTTTGCCCGTAAATCTTGTAAATAATTGATAAATAATCAATCGTTTTTGAATCCGAATTCTTTCAAGTGGTTTATTCGAGCAAATCAAACGTCTTGCCAGTATTCTATAAACAATCTCTCTTTGATTACGAAAAAGGTGAAGTGAGGGGTTAAGAGCAACCAATGAAGTGTCCGGCGAACGAACGTAAAAGTATTCTCGAGTGTCTTCATGTTTCACTGCACTTATATTGGACTAGCGATCCGTCCCGGTTACGCCCTTGTGTCTCTGATTCCCTCTCCCACTCCTGCTAGCCAAACTCGCTGAAATACAGCATGACACTATCTCTTTCTACGTTTTCTACTTTGTTTTATATACTACACACACACACGCACACACGCACACACGCACACACGCGCACACGCGCACACGCGCACACGCGCACACGCGCACACGCGCACACGCGCACACGCGCACACGCGCACACACACGCACGCACGCACGCACGCACGCACGCACGCACGCACGCACGCACGTACGCACGCACACACACACACACACACACACAGTCTCACGCACGCACGCAAGCACACACGGACTTTTTGTCGGAGTGCTCTTTTGGTATTATAACGATTTTCGTAATGTCGTAATCGATTCGACAGAGAGGAACGCTAGCAAGGCTTATCCTGTATTAAAAGCTTGTGATAACACATAGTGCTATGTAAAGCTGTAAGGCCCCGATTACATGAGAGCTAAGAAACGATAAACTAAAGGAACCATATATTGTAGGCACATATGTCTGGCCCATAATATTCCATTCCGACGCTGCTTGACACGCGTTAAAAATAATCTCACGCGAATGGTATCTAAGGGGTCATGCAAACTAGGCGGCCAATACGCAGTTCATCACATTTGTCCGTTGAATGCACATCGTGCCTCAAATTGCCGTAAAAAATTGCTACGCTTCTTTACATAAAACAAACGGGAAATAAGAAAATAAAATGTATTCGATTTTTTAATCCATATATTACTACCGCCCCTTGCAGTAGCAAAACAAATATTATATTATAGATACTGCTCAGACGCATTGCAATAATAAGATATCTTATTTTATTCATTTATACGTAGTACATAAATTTTTTTCTTCATGTATATTTAATATAAGAAAAAGAAATGAATGTACTACGTATCTATTGATTTTGACATATTTATATATACATCTCTAATAAAAAAACATTCTAAAATAAAAGGTACTCTATAAAACCATTCTGTAGACACAAAAGCAGAAACTGCACGCTGGTTGATTTCATACGAAAAGCTGTACCTATCTTTTCTCGGTGGCAGGTTGGCTGCAGTTTTGGAATACGAAGTTCATGGTAGTCGTGCGGCCAATATGTAAACCCTGGCAGCTTAGTGCGCACTCTACGTATGTCAAGGAATAATTAGATGGGTTCGACGCTATCCGCACTGCCTAGTCGACTAGTACGCGAGAGCACCAATAATAAGCCATGAAAACAATGAAAACTTTATCAAACACGCTCAACAACGTCAAAAACTTTATCAGGCACGTCAAGCAGTATCTACGAGTTGCGTGCGAAATTCAAAGAAATGCAAACTGCAGTAGTATAACGATGTAGCTCATTGTAGCAGCGAGGAGACGCAGAGGGAGACTCGCGTCGACGTCAATAACACCGCACACGTTCAATTTTCATCCGGATCAGATTTTTGGCCAGGTGCCGTCGCTTGCAATCTAAAAAACAATAGATATGTTGTATTGTATACATACAACTCTTCCGTTACCGAGTGGCTGATAGACAGACAACGCACAGACGAAACTACTGCAATTTGTACCCAGAAATATGGTACAGAGGTTCCTTTCATGTAAGTGAGCACTAAGAAAAGATTTTAAGGAATTCTATTTATAGCATGAAAAATACATGCATTCATGGTACGCGGGTGACACCGCATGGCGCCACTAGTACTGTATCTCTCAGCTGGGACATACAGCTGGCTCTTTAATACCAAAAATGAAGTTTGTTGTCAAAGAGCCAGTTGTATGAACAAACACGAGCCACTTGCATCCAGCCGCTTTCAACCACCTTAACCTATACATAATATTTCCTAAATCCGTACAAAATATCACATATATTTATGTTATATAGTATTCATTAAACAAGGTTTGCGATTTATTTTGGTGTGATAGGTCCTTTAATGTGACAAGACTCAACTGCAGTCGGCGCGTTACATCGAAATGAAAATCCAAGAAAAGTGCACGTTACTGCCACAAGTTGGCGTGACGGTCTGGAAGAACGGATCCTATACAATTTATTTTTATTCTTTAAATATACTTTTATGATTTCTCTCCCGTAACAACTTTCACCCAAGTATCACCCCAGGTTTCTCCCAAGTATCACCAACATTATTATTATTATTATTATATTTATATACATGTCCGATCTCTGTGGGCGTCGATCGCATGGCAGGAATTTATAACGTATGATCTTGGGTTGCGACATGCACCGCTGATTTGTGTGGAAGTTCTATAATACCTCAAAAAAATAATAAATAACATAGTTACTAATAAAATTAATATGAATAATAAAAGGTTTCCAAAAAAAGTAACAATAGATGGCGTCATTGAACAACCTCTATACATAAACAACTTACTTGAATATTGGTCCTTCAGTAGCAGCAAAGTAGATATTTTAATTTCATTTATACGTCCGTAAAGCAGATTACTTGTGGTGCATAATAGAGACTGTATTGACAGTTCCTTTATTATCGCAATAGAAAATGTAATCATAGCCACTATCTTCTCGTTAGAAAATGTAATCATAGCCACTATCTTCTCGTTAGAAAATGTAATCATAGCCACTATCTTCTCGTTAGAAAATGTAAACATTGCCACTATCTTCTTGTTAGAAAATGTAATCATAGCCACTATCTTCTCGTTAGAAAATGTAATCATAGCCACTATCTTCTCGTTAGAAAATGTAATCATAGCCACTATCTTCTCGTTAGAAAATGTCTAAAAATTATAACACACTTAACAAGTATAAATAGTTATACATAACAAAAAATCTAATCTAAAAATTATATTGATTTATCTCAATTCACGTAACGTTTGATAAATACGTATATACGCATAACGCAGAACGTTTTCTGGCGGGATTGGACTCTGCTTGCCATATTCAATCCGGCTCATTGTTGTACCGCCACAAAACAAAACGGTCCAGTTTTTGAAAATGGCTGGCCGTCATGAAATACGGCGATTTAAACAATCCGATTGCGACAAAAAAATATATGTATATAAAATACTTAAAGATAAATAACAAATTTCTTAAATAACAATAATTATAAGAACAATATCGTCCTAGCTGACTTTCGGCCACGGTCATCTCTATAGAGTCGAGCCAACTTTGGAGTACTTTTATAATGCACAAGTATGTGAGCAACCCGTTTACTCATTCCACTAATTTGATGGATCGGCAATCCGAGACGACCGAAGAGAAATCAGGAGCAGGGCCGATGACTTAATGGGCTCTCCGAGGCACGGGGGTATAACGCCGCCAACTTCATGACTCCGGACTGTTGTTAGAAATCGAGAAATGTTGATAACACTTTGATCCGACCCGGGACTCGAACCCAGGACTTCACGACTAGATGAATTCCCACTAGAACAGGAGGCAAACCGAAGAACAATAACAAATTCTTTAATTGTAATCGATTACGGAGAAGTTAAAATGACGAATTACGAAAAGAATATTTTGTGTTCAGAAAATTGTTCGGATAAAAACGAATTTTAGTATATTTCAGCTTCAAATAATTATCAACTATAAAAACTATACATTTAAATGTAAATAAAAAATAATAATAGACTAACATAAAACTGTACCATATCATATTGGTACTGATCTAAAAAAAAGGAGAAAGTTACCTTTACAACTTCCACATTCTCATGCAGAAAATACAATTCAAGAGCGTGTGAGTTATATATTAATACAGATAAAAAAATTAACATATACGAAAAACCATATCATGAGTACATAGGAGGAAACGGAAAACCTACTCATTTGAATAAGGCTGAATTGAGATAACACGCGAAAATACACAAATTCACTAACCCACATTCACAAAAATGGATACATTTGCCTATAGGGTATACCTATCTAGTTGTACAAAGTACAATTAGCTCCCTAGTGGTCAATAAGTACCGAACCCAAGATTTTGTCATAGGGCTATGTTGCCACGTTGTTATTCATGTACACTCGCGCATACTCACACATAGCCCTCACACCATACACACACACACACACACACACACACACACACACACACAGAGAGAGAGAGATAGAGAGAGATAGAGAGAGAGAGAGAGAGAGAGAGAGAGAGACACACACAGAAACACATACACACACAGAGACACACACACAGACACACACAGAGACACACACACACACACAAACACACACACACACACCCATACACACACAGACACACACACACAAACACGCACAGGCACACAAATACACATACACACCTTAGCTAGTATATACACTAAGTTAAAATAAAAAAAAGAGTCTTTCTTGTTATATTTTGAAATGGCTCAGATTGTAACACTTGCTATGGAAGAGCTGAATCCTAGAGGATTAAGCATACTTAAAAGAGCTACTTTTCTTCATGATAATTTAGAAGTAACAGATTGTATAGAAGAACTAGGCATTGTGCCCAATTATACAATAAAATAAAAGAAGAGATGGACATTGCGTCACAAGTAAGATCGACGATTGACTGGAAGCTGACGTCATTTACTGTACAAAATAGTATTGCAAAATGAAACATCAATCTTAATAATCAAAGAAATACGACTATTCTATTGTTTTCAGTAATTAGATTCAAAATTGCAGAACTTTTTTAATACCGTCTTCATGTCTCATACCGTGACTTAAGATTTGTAAAAAAAAAATCATCAATTACCAAATTATTTTTATTAATGACGATGGATGCTTGCACAAAGGACAGCGTGTCTACAATGTTCCCAATTATGTGAGATAATATCTGAAACATACATAATAAGCCAATAGTATATAAAATATGAATAGTATATAAAAATATAATATATTTTTCTAAGATATAATTTTTTATAGCATTGTCCCCTACAAACAAGAAATTTTGTGACTACCGAGATCCATTAACAACTCTGCTTCCGCCATTTACTCCAGCAGCCTATTGGGTCACCAGCTACTCACAAACAGCACGAAACGTGACAACATGGTCACCGCTAATGCGATATTATAAACGTGACAACATGGTCACCGCTAATGCGATATTATAAACGTGACAACATGGTCACCGCTAATGCGATATTATAATTTTTAAATGAGTGGTGATCTTATATTGAAGTCTCTCCTATGGTTAATGCGCGTTTTTTGCTATGCGTTATGTTAAGAAACGCACAATGAGAGTCACTTTGGAGGAAACCGAGTCACAGTGTTATGAAGCAAAAATTGCGAAAGTTTTCGCTTCAGTTCTATAGAATCAATAATATTTTTGAAAATCAATAGAATGTTCTCCTCACTTTCATTGTCCACATTATCTCCATCCTCTGCATGTCTTATTTGCATATCAAAATATTTGTATTTAAATATTTTACATTTGTTTTGCAAAATTAACACGACGTGAACAAAATATAGGACTTCAGAATCGTTGATAATCGCAAATAGAATAATGAAAAAAGCCCGTAGGAATGTCCAAGTAAAGATATATGGCTGTATTTAAGAGAGTCATAGAAATGATAAACAATATACACGCAGACCCAAATATATTAAAAAATATGTTCATGTTATCCATATCTTTTTTATTATACAACACCAAATTGATATTTTGAAGTTTCAACAATAAATCGACATGGCGCTTGCTATCATATATGCCACTGAAAATGTTAACCAAATATTTGAAAGCTCGTACGGAATAATTAAAATAAGCAAGTATGATTGGAAACGCTTCCAAGGTGAACTGTCGACTCAGAAAATAAAACAGACTACTGAGAAAAATGACACCAAAAACAGCTTGCAACACATTGAACTTATTGCAAACATTTACACTGTTATCTTTTAATTTATATTTTCGAACACAAAAAATAGTAGATATATAATACAAAGGCTTGAATATATTAAGGAATTCCCTGTTCAGTGAAATCTGGGCTTCAGTAGCGTGTATACGGGCACTCATTTTTGAGTGTTTCAGGCATGCTTACAGAACCTACAATGCTATCGATATTTCATTTTAATAAAAGCATTAGTTACAGGAGTTGTCAACATATAACATGCGAGCGTCATATCTATGGTGATTAATATGAGGTATAAGAACTATTATTAATATACCAATTCCGATGTGCGCAGTACACACTTATACATTTTTTATAGAATCCTATTTAAAAAAGAATCAAAAATTACTTTATTATCTATATATTTAAAAGAGGAA